>CACRXK020009605.1:0-18872 GCA_902702795.2 Paramuricea clavata
TAGATAATGAGATGATAATGATGATGCGCGGGCAGATGAGCAGATTTTCAAAGCCCGCTCCGCCCACGCGGGCAAAGCGACTGCAATACAATGGAAAAATTTCTAAAGGTCTCCTTTTTTTATACACCCTGTACACTGTATTCAAAATGCAACAGCGTAGACAAAAAATTGATTTCTATCGGCAATAGAAAAGCTTAAATGACATGCATGCAAGCACTTATCCACAAATATTCAACATGTAAATTGTCGCCTTGTGGATGGCTATGCTTGTTTAGGCAGTTCACAGGCGTACGTCTAGGCTCACACAGTCAAGGTTTGCTCTTTTGCCTTCGAAAAACAGCATTCGGGGTTAATATGAATCTTCTTCTAATATAAATCGGAAACTATACAACTTGCAGTGAAGGTATGTCTGTTATTAAAGTACGTTTTCCGTATGCCCTTATGATCTAGTTTTAAAACTTTAATTACTAGGGCGGCGGGCTGAGCTGTTGTTCGAAAGCTGACTAGCTGCATGAACCACAGGTAAACCTTAGTTGGCAGGAAAAAGATTTCTACTTCCAGTGCAATGAAAGGCCAGAATTTCAAACCTTATATATATAAATATATGTATATAGCACACTCACAATATTACTCCAAGTTGAAGCAAAGGCCACATTGTGATAAACAGTTGAATATAACGCCAATCTTTAATAACGTAAGATATCAATGCCAATGACATGACACCAACAGGCCAAAATGAAGTATACACTATACCAGATACACTACGATATTGTACTGCTAGTATTTCCATGAAACTTAGAAATGATGTCATCTGTAAACCCTAAGAAATCAGAATTTAGACTAGAATTAGGCTGAAGTGTTTGTGGTTCCTACAGTAAGTAATGCTTATATGCCGGCCGTCTCGATTCTTTTAATTGATACTTGTATACACTGCAAATTAATCAACCCCAAAATTGTCATTCAGTCACTGTTTTTGGTGACAAAATAACCCCTTTGGAGTTGATTGATCTCCTTAACATTTACAGTGTAAAGGGGTCCTGAAGGAGGGGAGAGGGTCTAGGTCCCATTTCCCAGCCCACATTTTCTGTAAATCCCATCCCCCAGCCTTTTTTTAAATGGAAAATCCCCATCTCACTGTGAAATTGAAAGAAAATTTCAGAGCAGGTGGGTCATCTATGTGATGATTTTTAAACACAATTGGGCGTTCAATTGCCTCTTTAGGACTAGTTTTGCCCAGAAAAAGATGTATGACTGAGTAACAATAGCAGAAAAATAACCTTATTGAGCCCTGAGTCGGTTAAATTCAGCATTCCTGGACCTTTTTAGACACATTCTGTATCAAAAATTGCACTATAGCTGTTCTTAAAGTTATTTCACTCTGAAATGTCCAACTATACAACAGTCTTTATAATGGTATTTGGGTTTTCTCATTCCCATTTTTCTGTCTTTCATTCCCTGTCTCAGACTCCCAAATCTCATTTTCCCAGTCCAGAAATACGCAAGATACAGTTCCCATTTACCCCTTCAGGACCCTCTATCAGGCAGTCGGTACGGCGAGAGGCTCAGTTTCAGGTAAGCAAAATTTGCTTGACAAGAAACCAAGAAACACATTAACGAGTCATGCACGCAGCGAGGCAATATGTGGTTGGCACTATTTATTCAGTTCCATCCAATCCACTGGGAACAGATTAAATGTTTCTTTAGGATAAACCATGCAAGGTTTCCAAATATCTTATAGTTATCGGCTTTTTGGGCGGAAAATTCTGTGTAAGCAGCGGTTATTGAGTACTGACTGAAAGCTTGAAAGCCACTTTCAATGAGGTTTGCAATGGAGGCTACAACAACAACTAGTAAAATGAATTTTTGTTTTAATACACTTCGATCATAGCTTGATCGTCGCACTTGGCTAGTATAAAAGGATATATATATATATATATATATATATTGTATAATGCGAAACAATTTTAAAAAATCTATTGCACAAAAGCTTTTTTGATACCCAAGATTCCAAAGAGACCTACTGTATATAACTGTATACATCGTTTTTGAACACAACAATGCATGCCCAAGATTCTATTTATGGCATACATCTTCTAAATGTCTCAGAGAGGGGAGGGGTTAACAAGTGTTTTAGTGTATTATAAATCATAATTCTCATTTGGTACATTAGAACTGTCACAGTCAGCAGAGTTAATTGTCCTTATATTACGAACACCCCTCCACCCGAAACCTTTCTTTGGAATGGCCTATGTGTTGACGTGTTGCATGCGTTGTGCTGTGCTGTGTTCTATTGTTTTTTGTCGTGGTAAGCTACTAAGCTGTAGTGTATTGTGTTGCAAATAAAGTTAGTTCATTTAAGGAAGAACTATTCCGAAGAACCAACCTGAATGAAAGCTCCAAGGATAAAACGCAACACAACAAACGCGATGTAATTCTTCGCGAAAAACAAAATGACTCCAACCAGGGGGACTGAAAGCATTGTAATGATATAGATAGGTCTTCTCCCAAATTTATCTGATAATGTTCCAAATATAATTCCTCCTAGTGTAACTCCAACGAAATATATTGTTATAGCTAGGCTGGTTTTGTAAGCATCATCACATACAAGGTCCCACTAAAAATGAGAATCAAAAGATTAAATAAGTAAATAACTAAGGAAAATTGAACACTTCGAAAGTGGTTAACATTTTTTGGGTAAATATCAGTTGTGGCTGCTTCTGGTTAGGTCTGAAAATGTACATCACTTACATTCGAAATTTCTATCAGCAAAAAACCTTTAGAGCTGCCAAGATGGGCCGGATTTTGAGGGGATGTGTGGGGAGTTGGACACCTGAGATCGTTTTGCACCTCCCATGAGAGTTTTTACACCTCTCCTGAAAAGTCATGCACCTCCCCTTGACAAAGTTTGAATTTAATGATAGTTTAAAGTGCAAATTTGACATTTTTGGTTGCTTAGGGTCTACACTTCGTAAGAAAGTTTTTTTTATGTAAAATTGAAACAGTGATAGCCATTCATCTCTGCGTCAAGTACCCTTTTAATGCAATGTTTTGAAAGAAACGTAGTAATTGTAATGAAGGGCAAAATTGGATGACTTGTACAGTCATAATTCATTAATACACCGATACATATATGTACACTACAGCATACATCATGTTGTTGCCTTTGACCAGTTCTATAAGCCCTAACTTTCCATTGGGGTCGAGAGCTAGAACGCTGCACCTCAGTCCTCTAAATTGTTTTCTACCTCCCCCACTATAAATCCACAAAAATCCGGCCTTGCCAAAATCCTGATATTTACCATTATAATAATAATAATAACACTTTATTTAACGAGGATTAACAGATAAAGCTATCGCTTGTTTCCAATCTGGTCCTCTAAAAATACATTAGTACATTATTTACATGCAGATTGCAGACATTACAGACATTAACTGACATACATTACGATCACACAATATTGAAACTATACCTATCGACAAATATATCTAGAATTAATTAAAAAATAGAGTTCCTAATATAATCTTTGAATGTTTAGTTCAGTTGAACTAGCTAATTTGATCTGATAGTGTTCTTTACAGAACCTGTTAGGCTAAAGGCTCTACGTGAGGTGCAGAGTTTCTTTGCCACGTTTTGAAGCCATGTACGAAAACCTCCGTTTACCCACGTTGATTCTGGTTTTGGGAAGACACAAGTTGTAATTGTTTATTTGTTTTGTGGTGTCCTTGTGCAGTAGTGGTGTTTCGGCTGACATCACCTGGTTTATTTTTTTACCGATTGCTTTGAGGGTTCTAGATCTTGGCAGCAGCATAACTATACGATCTTTTTATGGAATTAAATTGTATAGTAACAAGTTGTTACACCTTAGATTATGATTATCATTACAGAGAACTTTTCAGTCATACATTCGTCAAAGCACTTTTTTGAAGAGCCTTTGTATAAGATATCTTGAAACGTTTTGCAGATAGAAATTTCTAGCGTAAATTTTTCTACATTTATAACCTTTCAACGTTAATTTAATCGAGTGAGATGCCCTAATCACATTTAATTTAGTTAGTTTGCGAAATACGTCGATCATCGAGGTTCTTCCAGCCTGCTTTACTAAGAGCATCTTTAGACCCAACGTCCTACGTATCTGCAGTTATAATACAGTGGGCCCACATTAGATCCTTGTGGAACACCATCAGTAATATACTGTCTTTCAATAGCGATGTATATAACTCTGCACACTTGATATCTCCCAGGCTAATAAAATGTTTTTGACTGCATATAATTTCAGTTCCTAATAAGGATATGGTAGTCTTGCTTATGCATCTATATAGTTAAAATATTACAAGCTCTTTATGAAGTTTTAGTTCTGTGATTAACAAGATCCGGTTTCTGGCGATGAATATATTGACATTCCTTATAAAGTGATAATGACGAAGGCAGTAAAGGGTTTGAATTCCACAAATACAAAAACTCTTGGGTTCCTCTAAGACGCTGTTTAATCGACCTTACCCATTAATTAATCTCGAGTTTTCACTAATTTTCAATAACTGTAATATATTAGACAAATCCAGACATTGGTCATTATTACTTTATATGGAATCTCTATATGTTCATTGCTAAAAACAGGAACTTAATCACGGAAGTATAAAACTTACCTCTCAAGAACTTGCAATCTTTAACTATAGCATATATAATATATCATTGACACTGACACAAATATCACAAATACACAACATGCAATCCTCAGACCGTAAGAAATTCGGTCTTTGATAAAAAAGAATTTCAAGAGGCGGAAAGAAAGGACTACGAGAATATGGGACTGACCTCGGACTGAACAATTGAAATGGGAATTGACAAGTTGTTTTTTTCCCGCATCATGTTTTCACTCGTTACTCTGTTTTTTATAAATGAATGCAAAGCCCAGTCGAATTACATTCACGACCCAACGTTTCGATACCCCTGTCTAGTGTCTTCATCATGCAGGGTGATCTGAAGTTGTTCGCTAGAAGCGTGGGATATAAATATGAGTAATGATGCTTGCATGAGCTGCGATTACTATTAGCATTTCTGTAGCGCAACTTTACATGCATATGGATAATTATGATCAAATATATGCGCTTTACATGAAGTATATACACGTTTACCTAATCACATACTTAATAGCCTACACGGCAAAAAACACCGAGCCCACTGCTTAACAGGATCGATTGAACACAATGTTTTGCTGCCCACGTTGTTCACACTTGTCAACAATATTGAACAATATTGTTGAGCCTGAATCGGGTGTAACAATATTGTTCAATATTGTTGACAACTGTGAACAATGTTGGCAGCAAAACATCGACATTTCATCAACATTGCAACAACCTGAGCGTTTTTACGCGTGTATATGCACGCGTAAAAATTGAGAAAATCAACAACTTGTTCCAGGTTGATATCAACAAGCGTAAACGAAGTTGTGCGGCCCGGCGATGAACAGTATTGTCAACATGTTGTTACAGCATTATTCAACTGTAACAACTTGCATGGAACAACATGGTTGACAACAATTGCTCAGTTATAGTTGGGCGCATAACATTGTTCACGCCTGTCGATATCAACTTGGAACAACCTGTGCGTTTTAGCCGTTTAGATTATTTTATCTTTACAACAATTGTGATATATTACTTCTTAATTGTGTTTATCCTAACACACCCTGTCAACTTTCCGTATATGCACCCGGTGAAAACCCACGACTTTCGGCATAGCGTTGACTGACTCTTTTTCACACGAGTCCTTATAATAGAGATGATGGTGCTTATTTGCCAGAAAAATAGTAATATATACCCATCTTGTCGGCAGATTACGTCATCCCATGGATATATAAGAAACCATGTTGCAACTTAATTCAGAAGTCCCTGATGACTGGAGGAGTCGAATGTTGGGTCGTGAATGCAGTTCGACTGGGCTTTACATTCATTTATAAAAACAAGAGTAGCGAACGAAATCATGACTGATAATTTTATAAGCTGTTTTTTCCTCTTTCTACAAATCGCAATACTCGCTTTATTGAGTCGAACTTTGTAACTAATTGATCTCGACAACTACACTTATATGCCATCACTAAAGTGTCAATATGTTAGACTGATTCAGACTTTATATGGAACCGCTGTAATAGCCAGGCTAATTTGTAAATATGTATATATAGCATACTTTTGTAAACAGATTCAAATGCTCTGAAGATGTTGTGACGCATACAACGAAACCTCTGCAAATAATTTTAATCTTTATATTGTTATATTCCGCGTGAATACTATGTCAATCGCTATTTTTAACATTAAGTTAAAATATTAGGTTCTACTATGTGAATCTTATAATTAACAATTATTGGATGAGGTTTTTGTGATATGCGGAATTATCAAGGTCGAGGTAAGCGTTATCAGCCGAGCCGAAGGCGAGGCTGATAACGCTTACCGAGACCTTGATAATTTTGTATATCACAAAAACCGAATTCAATAATTGTTTTATTATACATTTGAAGAATAATTATTCTTCAAATGTATAATAAAACAATTATTGAATTCGGTTTTTGCGATATGCAAAATTATCAAGGTCTCGGTAAGCGTTATATTCAATATGATTTCTGGCAAAGCTGTTCAAGTAAAACATTTCTATAAACAAGTCTTCGGAAGTCTTACAGTTAAATTAATTACAAATATAAAACAAACATATTATCGTTAAGATGTTAACGTATTAAAATATTTACTTGTTAAAGTAAACATTACAATTATGAAATGTACATTCATTTGAAAATTGAAATGTACACTCATTTGAAATGTACACTCATTCAATTTCACGCAAACTACACAAAATTCAGTTATCTGCTAGCAGATAACTGAGTTATCTGCTAGCAGATAACTGAATTTTGTGTAGGTTGCGTGATTGCGCGATTTAACTGTAAGCTCTTAGCCAATCAAATTGCTTTTACCAACTACAATGTATAATAATATCCATTACCAACAGACAATTAATTTCGCGACATACTGGATGAAACACACTCCATGCCAATATTAACATCCTGTAAACCCAAGATTTGAGCCATTTAAGGTTACAGGACACCCTTTTTGGCGTTTTGTGGAAAATCGCTACTGTTCGCTTAAAAATCAGTCCGATTTTCATCAAACTTTCACCAAATGTGGCGTGAATGCAAAATATGATATAGTTGTAAAATTGACAAACAATAAAATAATGTAAGAATTATTCAGGAAAATCTTAAGTCGCGGTACCTTTACGCTTTTGAGTTATGTTCCTGCTGGTTTTAAGATATATTTATGAAAATATCATTTTTATACAGCAAAATAGTTGTTCTAAAAAGTTGTGTTCGGAAATTTTTGTTTATTTCGTCATTCCGCTGATATGGCGATTTCTTTGACGACTGCAACATATTTCTGAATCGTTTGTGTGAATTGCTCCTTATTATTAAAATATCCAAAATTAGAACAAAGCCGAACGCAATTTTGAAGCTGACGTCTTTAGCTATGTCCTGTGAAAATTTGAAAAAAATTCGTTAATTAAAACCCGCAGGAGCAAAACTCGTTTAAAAATCAGTGATTGCCGTAAAATTCTCCGGGAGAAAATTGAATTTGAATATTTCATTTTCAATGTTTTTCTTATTGCAAGCGAAATGTATTTTATTAAATAACTCTGCGAGTTTTCAACATTTTTCGTCCAAACTTGGTCAGATAGTAGAACTAGTCTAATGCTTTCATGGAAACCAATAAAAACATTTTAGGCAAAATGAACACTCAAACTCTCAAAGGTGTTCTACAACCTTAAACATGCATGCAAGACAACAAAATTCAAGGAAATATTTCGACTTTGAAACTATTTAAGTTTAACAGTAATTATATAGGCTATACCTTGAATTTTGCTGACAAGAGGACTAAATTCATAGTTCCAAAATGTAGAACTTCAACCTATCGACAACCTATATATGATATGATTAGAACCATTTAGATTTTGCATGGTTATGGACTAACCATCTCGTTGATGAACTGAAGTTGAATACAAGCAGTCTTTGATGGTCTCGTAGTTAGTATTATATAATATAACAAAGAAATATTAGAGTCAGATGATCGGTCAGGTTCTAGACTTCTAGATAATTATATGAGGTAAACTAATACAAATTGAGCTTATAAAGGTAAATATTATTTACATTTTTTGTGAGTATACAACTAATAGTTGAATGTATAGTCAGTTGAATTGGCTTACGCTGTTGCGGATTCCCGGCTTGTCTTGAACTGTGTATATATAGAGTTGAAGAATTATGATGTATAACAATATTATAATAGTGCTCAGTATATAGGTGTACATGGCGAAGTTAATAAATAAATAAATAAGTAAATAAATAGGCTAATATCAAATATTTAAATTATTTTCTATTATGTATATAGGTAATCATGCGATGGCGAGTACAATTAGAGACTAATAATACGAGTGATGTTTGGAAATTTTGCCAAAATTGGACGAGCCACCAGGGCGAGTCCAATTTGGCAAATTTCCAAACATCACGAGTACTATTAATCCCTAATTGTACCAGCAATCTTTCATGATTACTTGTTTATTATTAGCATGACAAAATTGGATACATCTCCGTCAAGATCATATTCTGTCGCCAAAGCCATGTCCTGCCAGACTTTCAACCAAAATTTGATACTTTTGTTCGTATTTTCATTTAGTTCTTTTGTTAAAGCAAAATTTGGTGCTTTTGTTTGTATTTTCATCTAGTTCCTCAAGGGCAATTTCATTTCACATTTGTGTTCAAAATACCTTTCCGCCATTTTGTTTGTTTTGGGAAAATCATTAGTTGTACTGCAGTACAATTAATGAAATAAGTGTACTCATCTCAACCAATCAGCATCCAGTAATTTTGTCATGCTAATAATAACAAAAAGGAACTAAAAAGAAATTCTTCGAAATAGAGTAATAGACATGAAACTTTACCTCAGAGATGATAGTTTGTTCTCTGTCAGGAAGATAATAAGTCCATCCACTTGAACATTCGACTTTTTCAGAACTGTTGTACTTTGAGTATAATTTACACCCGTCCCACTGTTCTTTTCCATTCTTCTTAACTAACGGTACAAGATGGCCGATGTCTGAAGAATTTTTCACCGTACAGTGATGTTTAGTTTTGGCCGCAAGGAACGCCATTCCAAGGTGATTCCAACATACAAATACATTGTTTAATGAAAGAAGTGCGGTTAACAGGACTTGAAATTTTCCTGGGTGGCCAAGGACTCTTGTTAGCTCTTCTGTTGCCATTTTAGTCTGCTAATGAGGATATACAATTTATTTTGGCATTATTCTTCAATGAAAACACAGTTATTCCAATGTATTTCTATTCAATTTCTAAGATCACACGAGTAATGCTATATTTTTCAGTATGTTCAGTGTGGTATTCTGACTATAATTAATAGAATGCTTGTATTTTCTTCTTCTGATACAATAAAACTATAAATTTATGATATCAGTGTTTTACTTAACAATTTTATGGTGCTTATTCACCTTTATGCCTCAAGGCCTAGCTCGCTTCACAAGTGACTGAAAACGAACAGCTTGTTAAAAATCTGCAGCAAACGTGTACCAAAGCTGTTCAACACCTTGTTATCAAGATGTGTTTGCGCTGATTGTTCCCAGTTTGTTGCCAAGTTTTTAACGGGCTGTTGGCAACTAGCTATAATTGGTCGTTGGCTCAATTGTAGACTTGTTACAAGTTGTTCCAACAACTTATTGGTATTTTCCTGCAATTCAACAACTTGTTAACATGGTTTGAGTGACAACCTTGTAGCAACGTGATAAATGATAACATTGTTATTTGCAACACTGCAAAAACTTTTACAGAGACTCAAATTAGTCAAATGTATGGGCAAATTTAGTCCATTTTCGTAGTAAAGAGTTATTTCACTAAAAAATTAGTAAATCTGCTAATGAATTTGTTTACTCATAAAGATTTTCCTATTATTGCATGATATCTTGGGAAATCGGCTCACCAATGAGTGAGAGACTCAATATATAGTAATAGTAATAATAATTTTTAGGATTTACATTAAAAAAATATTTAAATTAGACACAACTATTGATATTAAAATCGTGATCTCTCGTGGAAATATAGGACAGTTGCAACGAAAAGAATGGACGAAACTGTATAACTATTATCTATATAATGATCCAGTGTAGGTAATATTCTATAGTAATCCTTGGCCAGTGTACCTGAAAAAAGATGACGTTTCATCCAAAACTACAACAGTTTCTAACGAAGTTAAACCTTGATTGGAGCTTGCTCTGTTGTTTAACTCCTCGTATAATGATGTACAAAAGCTTATTAAAACGAAATATTAAAGCTTATTATAGCTTCGTACAACCTTATAGTATATATACCAACAACACGTCCAAGGAATTAGAAGCTTACCCCTGCTGTAGTTTTCAATGAAATAACCCTTCAACTAGTACGTCTTCAGTGAGTACTCTGCATGTCAGTAACTTGATTTCGTCAGTGTACGTATATTATATCAGTGAGTGTTTGAGAACCCATGCTGGTCTCTTATTTATATATACCAGTATTGCGTAGGTGGAATATCGCAACATTGGTCTCACGATTATCTCAAGGATTCCATAAGTACTTAAGACTTTATAACATTCTTGTTATGAAGTGGACACGCATTCGATGTTTTTCAGAGTGTAGTTTTAGGCAGGGGCGTAAATCCTGCATGTAGGGTTTGGGGGTGTAACACCCCCTAATATTCAGAAAAGCAGTTTTGTTGCGCAAATTTATCACAACATATTCAATAATTTGTTGGGCAGAAGAACATTCAAATTATGGGACCACATTGTCTAACAAATGTGATACAAAATACACGCCTTGGTTACACGACACCGAAATACCGGATTGAATATAGGCCCCTATAAGATCACAATACAATAGCAAAAACTCGCGAGCTTTGCGTGGGCTTCAAGCCAACAATAAGTTTTGATCGAATATTAAAATTTCTTCTTCGAAGAAAGGCTAGTTAACGGACTAATTTTTTGTTCTAGTTAACGGACTAAGTTCTAAATAAGTTTAAATAAAAGTCTAAAAGTGGCAATAAAACGTGACTTCTTTATTAGGAATTCAATTCATTTACGCAGTCCGGAATAATAACATGTATACACATGTTTGTGAAAGATGCGGTTTTATATTAACATATATAGAGAGATTTAATTCATTTCCGTAGTTGATGAGAGCACTATGAAAGATACAGTTTCATCTCGAGAGAAGTTCTTGAAAATTAATGAGTGTAATATACCACTTGGCTATGACTTCGTTCAAACATTTACGTTTCATGCAGTTAATCGTTTCAGTATTAAAGTTTTGTTTATATTGCTGTAAATATGAATGACGTCAATTTTGAAGCATCATTGAAAATGAGTATTTTAATTGAAAATGTGCTATTATTTTTTATGTTTGTGGACCGACAGATGCATTTAAAAAGGTAGCTAACTGTATATCATAAACTTTTGGAAGTAATGCTAAACTGACAATGTAATATGCGTCTCCGGCATGGTCGAACATCCCGTTTTAGTATTTTTGCACAAAATTAAGTGAACATAACAAATCCAACACGTTGATTGGTTAAATTTGACGTATTAAGCTCTTATATTCACCTACAGGTGAATATAACAAAACAGAAATTTTCAAAATGGCGGCCGAGCCGTTTTGTGGAAGTTACTTATAAACAAATAAGCGAAATTAAAATAAATGCAGTCCCAAATTGGGCCAAAACCACAAAAGACTTGTGTAAAAATACTAAAACAATTATTCGCCTCAGGCTTGGTGATTATCGGGGGATATTCACTTCGACTTCGTCTCGGCGAATATTCCCCGATAATCACCTCGCCTTCGGCGAATAATTGTTAAATATATAAGTAACCAACTTGAGGATGCCCAAAGACAGGCATTGCGTATTATTTACCCAGCGTCAGAACGCGTGCAACGACTCCTTACGAATCTCTGGACTCACATTGCTATCAAACCGTAGGAATATCTTGTGCCAAATTAAAATATATGAATACAGTACAACAACCATGTCATCCTTTACTGAAAACATCTACTAGATGTGACTGAGTCTTACTCCCACGGTTACAGCCTGCGATCGGAAAATTCAAGAGCATCACGTAAAGTAACTTAAACAAGACGATGTAAAAACGTCATCCTTTTCCGCTTATAAGTGTCTAAGTTCATTTTTACAACAGTCATTCAAGTAATATGTCTGTGACTGTGAAAATGTAAATATTGTAAATATAATAGTATAGAATTTAAATTTTTATCTTTATAGACATTTTAATTATACGAATTGATGTATTACCCTGTTATTCAATTATTTGCCAGGAGGTTTTAATAATAATAATATGATATAATATAAAGGTACGCCTCATTGTTCATTGCAAATACATTTCTCATAAGAATGCAAATTTGATTCATTTACAGTCAGACGATTATATCAGAGCATGAAGATGCAGTTTTATCAGAAATTTAATTCAGCATAAAAGATTCAGTTTTATCTTAACAGTAATTTCAGCTATATACGCAGAGTATATGAGAGCATGCATATGAAAGATGCCTTTTTATCTTAACAGAAATTTAATTATTTTACACAGAGGATGAGAGCACGAGAGATTCAGTTTTATCTTAACAGAAATTTAGTTCAGTTTCACAGAGGATAGAGGATGAAAGATTCAGTTTTATCTTAACAGAAATTTAGTTCAGTTTCACAGAGGATAGAGGATGAAAGATTCAGTTTTATCTTAACAGAAATTTAATTCAGTTACACAGAGGATAGAGGATGGAAGATTCAGTTTTATCTTAACAGAAATTTAATTTAGTTACACAGAGGATAGAGGATGAAAGATTCAGTTTTATTTTAACAGTTTAATTCAGTTACACAGAGGATAGAGAATGGAAGATTCAGTTTTATCTTAACAGAAATTTAATTCAGTTACACAGAGGATAGAGGATGAAAGATTCAGTTTTATCTTAACAGAAATTTAATTCAGTTACACAGAGTATAGAGGATGAAAGATTCAGTTTTATCTTAACAGAAATTTAATTCAGTTACACAGAGGATAGAGGATGAAAGATTCAGTTTTATCTTAACAGAATTTAATTCAGTTACACAGAGGATAGAGAATGGAAGATTCAGTTTTATCTTAACAGAAATTTAATTCAGTTACACAGAGGATAGAGGATGAAAGATTCAGTTTTATCTTAACAGAATTTAATTCAGTTACACAGAGGATAGAGAATGGAAGATTCAGTTTTATCTTAACAGAAATTTAATTCAGTTACACAGAGGATAGAGGATGAAAGATTCAGTTTTATCTTAACAGAATTTAATTCAGTTACATAGAGGATAGAGGATGAAAGATTCAGTTTTATCTAGCTTAACAGAATTTAATTCAGTTACACAGAGGATAGAGGATGAAAGATTCAGTTTACCTTAACAGAAATTTAATTCAGTTACACAGAGTATAGAGGATGAAAGATTCAGTTTTATCTTAACAGAAATTTAATTCAGTTACATAGAGGACAGAGGATGAAAGATTCAGTTTATCTTAACAGAAATTTAATTCGGTTACATAGAGGATAGAGGATGAAGGATTCAGTTTTATCTTAACAGGAATTTAATTCAGTTACACAGAGGATAGAGGATGAAAGATTCAGTTTTATCTTAACAGAAATTTAATTCAGTTACACAGAGGATAGAGGATGAGAGATTCAGTTTTATCTTAACAGAAATTTAATTCGGTTACATAGAGGATAGAGGATGAAAGATTCAGTTTTATCTTAACAGAAATTTAATTCGGTTACACAGAGGATAGAGGATGAAAGATTCAGTTTTATCTTAACAGAAATTTAATTCGGTTACACAGAGGATAGAGGATGAAAGATTCAGTTTTATCTTAACAGAAATTTAATTCAGTTACACAGAGTATAGAGGATGAAAGATTCAGTTTTATCTTAACAGAAATTTAATTCAGTTACACAGAGGATAGAGGATGAAAGATTCAGTTTTATCTTAACAGAAATTTAATTCGGTTACATAGAGGATAGAGGATGAAAGATTCAGTTTTATCTTAACAGAAATTTAATTCGGTTACACAGAGGATAGAGGATGAAAGATTCAGTTTTACCTTAACAGAAATTTAATTCAGTTACACAGAGGATGAGGATGAAAGATTCAGTTTTATCTCAACAAAAATGTAATTCAGTTTTGCCGAGGATTAGAAAATGAAAGATTTAATTCAGTTTGAACAGAAATTTAATTCAGTTACCCAGATGACGATAATGCGCAAGTATCTGCAGAGCGGTGGACAGGGTGCATTTGTGGGCACTGAAAATAATTCTAGAATGTTGATTGGCTAAGAGCTGTCGGTGAAATCGTCATATCCGCTCGGTAGCTGCCCAAATTTGGAGTTATGACATCACCGTGGAATATTGAAAACAAATATACCACATTTGACGTAATTTCGTGATATTTTTAAAAAACAGTGTGACACACTATATATGACGTCACGCTAATTTATGCAGCTTATGCCAAAAGATAAATGGCTTTCTCAAAGGAAAGCTTCGCCGACCTTTCTTGTGTATTCCGACAAATAAATAATAAAACATTTATTGAATTCGGTTCTCGCAGGATATGAGGGATTATTAAGGCCTCGGTTTGTCTGATTTGCCTCAGTCTTCGGATGATAACACAAATCTCTGCCTCAATAATTCCTCATATCCCACTCAACCTCATTCAATAATTGTTTAATACCCAACTTAATTCGAAGTGGTCGATATTGTTTGATAATATCGTCAGTAATCCTTGTTCTCATGAGTGACGTGACCTTACCCAAAAGAATCAACAAAACAAAAGCCACATTGCGACACATGCAAAAATGAGGCCCTTATGTGATATAGCATTTGAAAATATTTGTATAATTGACATTTTAAAGTGCCAATAATCCCATATATGATTTTTGATAAGTGGTAATATTTGGATCATTCATTGAGGAAATATAAATAAATGTATCTATATATAATATAGTAAAAAGCAACTATATCATTACAGTAGAGGAATTTTTGGAAAAAGACACATTTGCAATTCATCTGAGGACATGTATGTATGGATCGGATAATTTTACTGGACTTGCTACCAGTCGACTCACATTGTAACAATCGCATAGTAACGAGTAAAACGGGTGCATGAGCGAATACAACGAATGAGCGAGAGCGAGCTATAGGCGATCTCGGAGTTGTCCCGCTTGTAGGCAATAGCATTCTCCTTTGCGTGAAAAATTGTATGAGAGTATGACAATGTTTCCTTTAGTCGTACACGCATATGCCACAGAGCCCGTGCTATTTGGGCCCCGCCTTTACTCTTTTCGAATTTTTTGTTCCCTATTCCGTATAACTGAATTTCAGGTTGGGCCCAAACAAACGTAATGCACAGCAAGTACATATTTTAGGTTATAAGTTGTTTTAAAATATAAGTATTGCAACATACTATATAATGCAATATTTTACTGTAAGCCTGTCATATGATATTGCTGATACTCATTGTGTCACTACAATTGGAGTATATCTATTGGTCGAGTGTCGAGGGCGAGGGTAATCTGTTGAGGACAAGTAAAGAAATAACAAAAAAATACGTAATCTTCTTGGTATTTTGTTACATGAACACTTTTAAACCAACTATAATCAAACGTATATGCTTTTCAAGCACGTGTTCAAATAACTAATAATTAGACCATAGACTTGTAATACTTTTGTTTGTGGAAACACCACGTAAATTTATTACTGCAGTAATAAATTTACGTGGTGTTCCATAAACAAAAATATTATATGTTTTATCACCATGCAAACCTACAAAGAACTTACCATAGACTTAGTAAAAAAAATAACAACTACGTTTCGGAGTATAACTCCATCTTCAGGTTATATATTGCTACCGCTACCGATGCCATTGAAGGACCATGAACCAATCAGATGCATTTGCTATATTCGCGATTAACCAATCAGACGCGTAATATATAAGCCAGTTAGAGTTGGAGATAGCGCAACTCAAATCTGAACCTCTATGTTATGCCACTAGCCCCGCAAAACGTTAATCCAGCCCTCCATGCGCATAAATTAATGCGAACAAGCTATCGATCGTAATGCATGGCCTTCTAGCTCGCAAATCTGTTTCGCTAAAACGGCAAAACGACTACGATTCGAGTCGGTAAAATTTGACCCGCTGCAAGTCGACTCAACAGACCTCTTGCCGCAGGGCCTTTCCGAAGTGGGAGGAGGGGGGGGGGGGAATCTAAAGAAAGAGGCCATACTATACTGGGCATGGAGAGATGACTGATGGTTGTCGGTGAAAAAATTAAAGTCGTATGTAATAGTGGGGGGTTTGTAATTTCCCACCGCTAGGACTGCATTTCGTGCGTTTTCTGAAACATAGTTTTAGATACACAGCGTTACATTATACTGTAGATAGACTGAATTTTCAGTTAAAGTACTTGCATGGTATGTTTATGTAAATACCACAAATCGGTGACTAACTTTTTTAGCCTAGCCTTCCAACAACTCAAATCTATGGTATATACTTCGTGTGACCCCTATTATAATGTATCAAGGCGGATCCCTGACCCCCACCCCAACCCCGCCACTAACCTCTAACCCCTTAATCGAGAGCAAATGCAATTACTTTAGGTCCTCTGGCAGGAATCGAAGGAACCTAAATGTCCTGTCGAGTTTAAGGCCCGTTTCATACGTCGCACTATCGTCGAATTTAATTCAAACGAATTTAATTGAACCAATTAAATGCGACGTTAGTGCGTCGTATGAAACGAATTAAATCCGTCTGATGAATTAAATTCGTCCAAGACGTTGTATCTGTCATGGTCAGACGGATACAACGTCTGTAGCGCGTCTTCGTTTCATACGACGTGTTATCGTCGTGTCGAATTAAATGCATAAATTATGTTAAAGTCTGTTTCTCTCTTTCTGGTCTCGTGGTTTTTTACTTCTGGGTAATCCATGATCGCTAAACATGAAATGAATTCGTCTGAATTAAATTCGTCGTTTGAAACGAAACCATATGCATTTTAGTGTCGACCAATTGACGAATTTAATAACGAATTAAATTCGTCTGAATTAAATTCGACGTATGAAACAGGCCTAAGGGGTCCTAAACTGAGTTTAAAAAGTCTCTCTTCGGAGTTTACATGGAATTCACCCTAGTTTATTTCATGATTCAGTTCTACATTCAACCTATATTCAGTACATTTTTCCTTGGGGTACCAGTAGACTCCTGACTGGCGGACTCACTATTGCTTAAGCCTTATAACTGGAATGGTGCGGTGATGCCAGTGTTATAGGCTAGGTATATTGGTATCAAGATTTGAGGCATCTGAATATAAATGGTATAATGTTTCTTGAGTTATATTATAAAAAAGTGAATATAGTGGGTTAATGGCACTTTAACTAAAATGATCTTTAATACATTCATATAGAGTGGCTTTGTCCTTGAGAAGCCAAACATTCCAGTCTAATCTATAAGGCTCTTAAGTAGTTATAAATAATAATGTGCAATTGATGTTTCACTAATATTGTCTTTTGTAAACACGTTGAAAGTGGTTATCAATGTCCTTGAAACTTTTGTTTAACTTTCTAGAATGCATAGGATACTTAAGTTCAACGTTGCCACCATTGACGTTTAACGAAATATTGTCTTTTACAGACACATAGTCTAAATTGCATTGTCCCTGTAGCACTTGGCACTTGCCAACGTTTCTAGGACAATTTAAAACTACTTGACCGTTTGTAAAAATGTTCAGAGCGAACTAGGATTACTCATATTAAGTTTTTTTTTGCTGGAGCCTTTCCGACTGTTGTTTAAATTTTAATATTTTACGAGCTTTTGAGTGCCAATCTATACAGTTTTCCGACACTCATGCAGGTCAGCCATGAAATAAACGAGAACAGTTTGCAAATTGCATGTACGGCGACACGGACAAAAAAGAAAAGTGACAAAGAGTGACAGTTCCACCTACGTATATGATTAATGGTTTACTCCATTTAGTAGCCTATGTCGCATGAAAAATCTTTCTGGATCACACCAACAGTTAAATTCATAGTTCAAACTAAAATACAATGGAATGATTTACTTATTAAGTAGTTACATTAAAGGACAATAACAACAACAAAAATGTATTGCCTTGTTTGCATGGAAAGAACGTTCAAAATGTATAATCTTATTATAGATTTTTTATATCTTGCACGTTTCTTGAAAAATTTTGACTGAAAGTAATCGGCACTGAGCTGTCCGCCATATTGAATTTTTAAAGTATGCATATTACATCACAAGTGGGGTCACGCAAGTTTTTATCTTGACAGCTCATTAATAATTATGAACCTGAAACTCGTTTTTGGCTATTTCAAATTTCGAATTGTATGAAAGCATTTTGAACAACTTTGGCTGTTACGCAGTAACTTGACGTCATCAAAACGATAGTTTAATGAGGTTAAGAATCAATCCAAAATGGCGGACAGCTTATTTCTTTAAGTCAAAATATTTTAAGATTAAGTTTAAAAAATCTGTAGCAACATTTTATAGATAATTTTAAACGTTTTTTTCAGATTAGGCAATAATCCGTTTTTGTTGCCATTAGCATTGTCCTTTAAGGTTAACAAAATTGCTGCAACTTGGAACTGAAAATCTGATTTCAACGCATGTTAAGTAGAAATATCGACACATGTTGCTTTGTGATTTGTAGTTTATGTGTATAAACAATTTCAATTAACATGCGTAGAAATCAGATTTTGTTGCAAGTT
>CACRXK020009606.1:0-18871 GCA_902702795.2 Paramuricea clavata
ATTGCCTGCAAATCATGGAATTCAGGCGCATGTAGCAGTCCACGCGATTTTGTAGATTTCGCCATAGATGCGATCGAAACGGGTGCGGCGGCGCGCACCGCAGAATACAGTGCTCAGAATTCGCGCTGAAACGAGGCCTCAAGCTGTAGGCGACAGGCGAAAAGCGATTAGAAGAGACGATGTAGCTGATCACAATATTTTTTCCTGTTTAGTCGTTCAAAACAATTTTAATCGTTTTGACGTGTCTTTAATTACCGCATTAATGTAGACAATTGGACATTACAATTATGCAGTCATCCGGAGCGTCAAAAAGTTGACTTTTGTTCTAAGTGGTTTACATCAGAGGTTTCGGCCTGGGTTAGGCAAAATGTCCCTCTGCGCTCAAACGCAAACGAGGTATCATTGGGCCTACTGCAATACCACCATTAGAAAGTTTACAGGTCAGCCGTTGTGTCGTGATTCCTAATTTATCCGTCCCCTTTGGGCACAGCGTAAATGATGGGGTTAATATCCGAGGCTATTTCACTAGTTATTAAAGCCGGACATGCTGCGTTAATGGGTAAATTGGATATTAGAAGCGCTTATCGCATAAGTTCAGTGCATCCGTCAGCCCGTAATTTATTAGGAATGTTTTGACAAAGTGGTTGTTCTATGTTGATCTCGCATTACCGTTTGGCTTGCGCTCAGCACCAGGATGAATGTTTTGACAAAGTGGTTTCTATGTTGATCTCGCATTACCGTTTGGCTTGCGCTCAGCACCAGGATTTTTCAATAGTCCTTCACTAGTGCTTGGTGAATAATTAGCACGTTCTCAAGTTACTACATTACCTAGACGACCATTTCACATTAAAACCTCCTAACTTTTGGCCCTATGTGCTCCGCATCTCAAAGCGATTGACCAGGCAGCGACCGAAATTGGCATACACTTATCGCTTGACAAATGCGTGGGCCCATTTTTCTTGGCATTGAGTTAAACCGGTTTGGCTCCCTTTGCTCTTTTCTGAATGGCGGCATAGCTTAGCAACTGGGTCTGGTCCCTTTGATAATTTCTACATTGCGACATAGCTTAGCAACTGGGTTTAGTCACTTTGCTAATTCCTAAATGGCGAGATAGCTTAGCAATTGGGTTTGGTCCCTTTGCTAATTTCTAAATGGCGATAAAGCTTAGCAATTGGGTTTGGTCCCTTGGCTAATTTCTAAATGGCGGCATCACTTAGCAATTGGGTTTGATCCCTTTGCTAATTTCTAAATGGCGACACTGCTTAGCAACTGGGCTTAGTCATTTTGCTAATTTCTAAATGGCGAGATAGCTTAGCAATTGGGTTTGGTCCCTTTGCTAATTTGTAAATGGCGATAAAGCTTAGCAATTGGGTTTGGTCCCTTTGCTAATTTCTAAATGGCGACACTGCTTAGCAACTGGGCTTAGTCACTTTGCTAATTTCTAAATGGCGAGATAGCTTAGCAACTGGGTTTAGTCACTTTGCTAATTTCTAAATGGCGGCATCGCTTAGCAACCGGGTTTGCTCCCTTTGCTAATTTAATCTAAAGGGCGACACTGCTTAGCAACTGGGTTTAGTCACTTTGCTAATTTCTAAATGGCGAGATAGCTTAGCAACTGGGTTTAGTCACTTGCTAATTTCTAAACTGCGGCATCGCTTAGCAACCGGGTTTGCTCCCTTTGCTCATTTCTGAATGGCAGCATAGCTTAGCAACTGGGTCTGGTCCCTTTGTTAATTTCTACATTGCGACATAGCTTAGCAACTGGGTTTAGTCCCTTTGCTAATTTCTAAATGGCGACATAGCTTAGCAACTGGGTTTGGTCCTTTTGCTAATTTCTGAATGGCGACATAGCTTAGCGGGTTTGGTTCCCTTGCTAATTTCTAAAGGGCGACATAGTTTAGCAACTGGGTCTGGTCCCTTTGCTAATTTCTAAAGGGCAACATTGCTTAGCAACTGGGTTTAGTCCCTTTGCTAATTTCTAAATGGCGATATAGCTTAGCAACCGGGATTGATCCCTTTGTTAATTTCTACATTGCGACATAGCTTAGCAACTGGGTTTAGTCCCTTTGCTAATTTCTAAATGGCGACATAGCTTAGCAACTGGGTTTGGTCCTTTTGCTAATTTCTGAATGGCGACATAGCTTAGCGGGTTTGGTTCCCTTGCTAATTTCTAAAGGGCGACATAGTTTAGCAAATGGGTCTGTTCCCTTTGCTGATTTCTAAAGGGAGACATTGCTTAGCAACTGGGTTTAGTCCCTTTGCTAATTTCTAAATGGCGATATAGCTTAGCAACCGGGCTTGATCCCTTTGCTAATTTCTAAATTGCGACATAGCTTAGCAACTGGGTTTACTCACTTTGCTAATTTCAAAATGGCGGCATAGCTTAGCAATTGGGTTTGGTCCCTTTGCTAATTTCTAAATGCAGCATAGCTTAGCAATTGGGTTTGGTCCCTTTGCTAATTTCTAATTGACGATGCTGCTTAGCAACTGGGTTTAGTCACTTTGCTAATTTCTAAATGGCGGCATAGCTTAGCAATTGGTCTGGTCCCTTTGCTAATTTCCAAAATGCGGCGCTGCTTAGCAACTGGGTTTAATCACTTTGCTAATTTCTTAATGGTGGCATAGCTTAGCAACTGGGTTTGGTCCTTTTGCTAATTTCTGAATGGCGACATAGCTTAGCGGGTTTGGTCCCCTTGCTAATTTCTAAAGGGCGACATAGTTTAGCAAATGGGTCTGGTCCCTTTGCTAATTTCCAAAATGCGACGCTGCTTAGCAACTGGATTTAATCACTTTGCTAATTTCTTAATGGTGGCATAGCTTAGCAACCGGGTTTGCTCCCTTTGCTAATCTCCGAATGGCGGCATAGCTTAGCAACTGGGTTTGGTCCCTTTGCTAATGTCTGAATGGCGACATTGCTTAGCAACTGGGTTTGGTCCTTTTGCTAATGTCTGAATGGCGACATAGCTTAGCAACTGCGTTTGGTCCCCTTGCTAATTTCTAAATGGCGACATAGTTTAGCAACTGATTTTGGTCCATTTGCTAATTTCTGAAGGGCGACATTGCTTAGCAACTGGGTTTAGTCCTTTTGCTAATTTCTAAATGGCGATATAGCTTACTGCAACTGGTTCTGGCCCCTTTGCTAATTTCGGAATGGCGACATTGCTTAGCAACTGGGTCTGATCTCTTTGCTAATTTCTGAATGATGACATAGCTTAGCAACTGGGTTTGGTCCCTTTGCTAATTTCTGAATGGCGAGATTGCTTAACAACTGGGTCTGGTCCCTTTGCTAATTTCTGAATGATGACATAGCTTAGCAACTGGGTTTGGTCCCTTTGCTAATTTCTGAATGGCGAGATTGCTTAACAACTGGGTCTGGTCCCTTTGCTAATTTCTGAATGATGACATTGCTTAGCAACTGGGTTTGGTCCCTTTGCTAATTTCTGAGTGGCGAGATTGCGTAACAACTGGGTCTGGTCCCTTTGCTAATTTTTAAAGAACGACATAGCTTAGCAACTGGGTCTGGTCCCTTTACTAATTTCTGAATGGCGACATTGCTTAGCAACTGGGTCTGGTCCCTTTGCTAATTTCTAAATGGCGACATTGCTATAGCAACTGGGTCTGATCTCTTTGCTAATTTCTAAATGGCGACATTGCTTAGCAACTGGGTCTGATCTCTTTGCTAATTTCTAAATGGCGACATTGCTTAGCGACTGGGTCTGATCTCTTTGCTAATTTCTAAATGGCGATATTGCTTAGCAACTGGGTTTGGTACCTTTGCTAATCTCTGAATGGCGAGATTGCTTAACAACTGGGTCTGGTCCCTTTGCTAATTTTTAAAGAGCGACACAGCTTAGCGACGGGGTCTGGTCCCTTTACTAATTTTTAAAGGACGACATAGCTTAGCAACTGGGTCTGGTCCCTTTGCTAATTTTTAAATGGCGACATAGCTTAGCAAATGGGTTTGGTCCCTTTGCTAATCTCTGAATGGCGAGATTGCTTAGCAACTGGGTCTGGTCCCTTTGCTAATTTCTATAGGGCGACATAGCTTAGCAGATGGGTCTGGTCCCTTTGCTAATTTCTGAATGGCGACATTGCTTAGCAACTGGGTTTGGTCTCTTTGCTAATCTCGGAATGGCGATATTGCTTAGCAACTGGGTATGGTCCCTTTGCTAATTTTTAAAGAGCGACACAGCTTAGCAACTGGGTGTGGTCCCTTTGCTCATTTCTAAAGGACGACATAGCTTAGCAACTGGGTCTGGTCCCTTTGCTAATTTCTAAAGGGCGACATAGCTTAGCAAATGAGTTTGGTCCCTTTGCTAATGTCTAAATTTGCTAATTTCTAAATGGCGACATAGCTTAGCAACTGTGTTTAGCCTCTTTTGCTATTTCTAAATGGCGACAGAGCTTAGCAACTGGGTGTGGTCCCTTTGCTAACTTTAAAATGGCGACATAGCGTAGCAACTGGGTGTGGTCCCTTTGCTAATTTTAAAAAGGCGATATAGCTTAGCAATTGGGTCTGGTCCCTTTGCTAAGTTCTAAATGGCGACATAGCTTAGCAACCGGGCGTGGTACCTTGGCTAATTTCTAAATGGGGACATAGCTTAGCAACTGGGTCTGGTCCCTTTGCTAATTTCTCAATGGCGACATAGCTTAGCAATTGCATCTGGTTCTTTTGGGCGAATTTTAAAATGGCGGCATAGCTTAGCAACTGGGTGGGGTCCCTTTGCTAATTTCCAAAGGGCGACATAGCTTATCAACTGGATTTCATCCCTTTGCTAATAATGTCTAAATGGCGACATCGCTTAGCAACAGGGTTTGGTCCCTCTGCTACATTCTCAATGGCGACATAGCTTAGCACCAGGGTTTAGCCTCTGTCGGCTAATTTTCTAAATGGCGACATAGCTTAGCAATTGGGTATGGCGCTTTGCTGTTTAATATGTATGGCGACTTAGCTTAGCTACTCGTTCTGGGTACAGCTAACTGCTACGGATGCAGCTAGAGTCACTGGCAACAGTGGCTAAGGTCAAAATAGCGCGGTATGGTGTAATAACCTGGCCTCGCCCTGTGTTTATTTTGGAAGAGCAGCAGAACTAGCCACTAAATGTGCATGGCGGCGGTGCTAATGTCAACTTATGGAGGAACATCTATGGAGGCATAGTTTGTACCCGGGTGGATGTAGTTGGGATTCGGTCTGGGGGCCTGGGATTTTTGGTTACTTGGAGTGGTGAAATTTCGGAGAAATGTCACTTTGGTGGTCAGGTCCTGAATGGACAGGTCCACGTGATTCGGACCTGAATCCAAGTAACTCAAATCCGGAGATCATTAGCTGACCACGTCTGCACCTAACCATCCACACGGGTAAGTATGGTGACGACATATATTAAATGAGGTTACATGGTAACCAAGGTTAATATCATAGGAGCCGCGCGCAGTCTGGGTACGACATGTGCCCTCAGGATATCGGATATAGAGAGTGCCAAGCAGACTCTCAGGTCATTAGCTAGACGAGGTAAACAAACAAACAAAAAAAAAACAGCTATCGTTTATCAATACAAACGATTTTGAAATCTCTAGTTTACGAATACAGTCATGGCGACTGGCCGAATCAATGTAGCTCCAATGGCGCCATTTGATCCTATGTCCGATCCAAACTCTCTCAGTCAGCGCTGGAAAACGTGGAAACGACGATTTGAAACATATCTTGTTGCTCTGAATGTGACTGAAAAGAAACAAAAGCGGGCTCTCTTGCTGTACCAAGCTGGCCAAGAGATAATTTTGATACCCTTGTTGACATCGGCGAAGACGACGACTATGATTCCGCTATCGCTGCCCTCGATACGTATTTTTCACCTAAAAAACATGTCGATTTTGAAATTTTTAAGTTTCGTGAAGCCAAACAACAACCACATGAAACAATCGATCAGTTTTCAACTCGTCTTAGGAAGCTGGCGGCAACCTGTGACTTCGAAAATATCGACAAGGAAGTAAAATCGGCCATAATTCAAAACTGTTTATCGAAACGTCTACGACGCTACGCCCTGCTTGACTCGGAAGTTACACTAGCCAAGATTCTCGCAAAAGGCAGAGCTTTTGAACTCAGTGAATCGCAGGCAACCGGCATTGAAAACGCACTTGACTCAACACACATTTCTGACGAAGTAGTTGAAGCTGTCCATCCTACAACGAAACATAACAACTATCGTGATAAACAACATACATCGTTTCACCGCCAAGACTTTTACACCTCACCAGAGTGTCGGAATTGTGGGGGGCCCTGGCCCCATAACAACAATATTTGTCCCGCGAAAGGAAAATCTTGTCTGAATTGTGGAAAATCAAATCATTTTGCGAAAGTCTGTCGTAGTGCTCGCAAGGCTCGCGTCGGTCAACAAGAGAATCGAAGGCCTTCAAAAAAATACCACAAAAACAAAGTTCACAAGATTTATGGCAAACCCTCCAGCAGTGAAAGCAGTAGCGAGGATGAATTTATTTTTATTCTGAAACCGACAGGTAGAGACAAAACAACTCCACAGGTTCAAATCTCGGTCAACACCACCCCTATCAACATGGTTATCGACACTGGTGCTTCCATCGACATCATCGATGAACTTGCTTTCAACACCTTGCAAAAACAGAGACCCATAGCCCTTCAACGTTCCAAAACACGTATTTTTGCATATGGAGCTACAAACCAGCTACCTGTTATGGGACAATTTCGTGCAACCCTAGAATGTTTGACTGGTGCAACAACCACGCAAGTTCATGTTATCAAAGGAAATTTTGGTTGTTTGCTAAGCTATCAAACGGCATCTGCTTTGGGTCTAATCATGCTGAATGTTAACAATGTGAAACCGGAACATGCCACCCATGAACAACTGATGAAAGAGTATGCCCATCTGTTCAACGGAATTGGCACTCTTAAAAATTTTGAAGTTAAATTGCACATTGATGATACTGTCCCTCCAGTAGCACAAACCCCCCGTCGTATTCCTTTCCACATGCGGCAAAAGGTCTCAGATGCGCTCGACACGTTAGAAAGTGATGGAATTATTGAAAAAGAATCAGATGCCACTCCTTGGGTCAGTCCATTAGTTGTTATCCCAAAGAAAGATGGTGAGATCAGGCTATGCATTGATATGCGCATGGCTAATCAGGCAATTCAACGCGAAAGACATCCAACCCCAACTGTGGATGATTTAATTCACAAATTAAACGGCGCCACCATATTTACAAAGCTTGATCTTCGCTCGGGATACCACCAGTTATCTCTCGCTGAGGAAAGTCGACACATAACCACATTTGTAACGCACAAAGGACTCTACCGCTATAAGAAGTTGAATTTTGGCACCAATTCGGCAAGTGAAATCTTCCAACATGTAATTAGCGAACAAATCCGTGACATTCCGAATGCCATCAACATTAGTGATGACATAATTATCTTTGGCATAACACAAGCTGAGCATGACAAAGCTCTTCATGAAATTTTTGAGCGGTTTTCACTCATTGGATTAACCTTCAACAAAGACAAATGTGAGTTCAGTCAATCGCAGCTCACATTTTTTGGTTTTGTCCTCTCAGGTGATGGTATTTCACCGGATCCAGCGAAGTTTTCAGCAATTCACAACTGCCCACCTCCAAATTCAATTAAAGCTGTTCGGAGTTTCCTTGGGATGGTGACATATTGTGCGAAATTTATCCCTAATTTCAGTGATCTCACAGAGCCTTTGCGAGAATTAACGAGAAAAAATGTGCCCTTTTGCTGGACATCTAGGCATGCTAAATCCTTCAACGCAGTAAAAGCTGCCCTCACAAGTGCAACAGTTATGGCATATTTTGATCAAACCAAGGAAACAGAACTTATCACTGATGCATCACCTTTTGGTCTCTCAGCTATTCTGACACAGAAAGTCCCAGGATCAGACCAACAAAACGTTGTTGCATATATCAGTCGTTCGCTGTCGGATGTTGAGAGACGATACTGTCAAACAGAGCGAGAAGCTCTTGCAATTGTGTGGGCAATTGAACGTTTACATATCTATCTATACGGAGGACATTTTACTCTGATAACTGATTGCAAACCAGTCGAGTTGATTTTAAATAATCCACAATCAAGACCTCCAGCCAGAATTGAGAGATGGAATTTACGCTTGCAAGATTATGACTTTAATGTAAGGTATACAAAGGGACTTGACAATCCATCAGATTTCCTATCTCGACATTTACCTGTTAACAACACCACTGATGACAGACAGTTCCAAACAATGGCTGACAATTATGTTTGTTTCCTTACCCAACATGCTGTGCCAAGAGCAATGACTCTGCCTGAAATACAACAAGCCACCATGGCTGATTCAACATTACAGATCCTAAGCAACCTCATCACAACAGGTAAATGGCATTTAATAGACTCTCTAGACGTACAATCCAATCCCAATGTAAAGGTTTTGGACTTGAAAGCATGTGAGAAAATTAAAACAGAGCTTACACTAAACGAGCATGATGGAATTATATTACGAGGCTCGCGAATTGTGCTTCCAGAAAGCCTTAGACTAAAGGCTGTTCAAATTGCTCATGAAGGCCACCAAGGGCTAGTAAAAACTAAACAGTTGTTGCGAGAAAAGGTTTGGTATCCAGGTATAGACAAGCTTGCGAAGCACACAGTGGATACTTGTTTGTTATGTCAGGCAAATGGACCAAACAGTCACCAAGAACCACTGCGAATGACGACGCTGCCTCCCCAACCCTGGCATACAGTGAACATTGATTTTTGTGGACCATTTCTAGGTGATTCATATCTGTTAGTGATCATTGATGCATATTCACGATTTCCAGAGGTGGAAATTGTAAGTTCAACATCTGCAAAATCAACAATATTGAAACTTGAACGAATTTTTGCCACACATGGTATTCCAAAGGTGTTAAAGAGTGATAACGGTCCACCATTCCAGAGCCATGAATTTAGTCTGTACTTGAAAGAACTCGGCATTAAACATAAACCAAGCTCACCATTATGGCCCCAAGGAAATGGACAAGCCGAGAACTTTATGAAACCACTTGTAAAGGCTGTGAAATCTGCCCATCATGAAAACAAAGACTGGAAACGTGAAATGTTTAAATTTTTGCTCAACTACAGAGCTACCCCACATTCCACCACTGGCAAGTCACCGTCCGAGTTGCTATACAACCGTAAGATTCAAACAAAATTACCTCAAGTCGAAAATGATTCTTCACTTCATCAAGAGGTGAAGGAGAGAGATGAAAGGTTGAAAAAGAACCAAAAAGAATATGCTGATTCCAAAAGAAGAGTTAAGTGTGCTGACATCAAGAAAAGTGATTTAGTTTTGGTGCGGCAACCGAAAGCAAATAAAATGTCCACAAAATACGATTCAATACCATATGAAGTCACAAATCGCCGTGGGAACAGAATCACAGCAATTAGGAATGGGAAATATATAACTCGGAACATTTCGTTCTTTAAAAAGTATCACCCCAGACATGGCAGATCGTTGGAGTCAACAGAGATAATGGATGAAGAAAATTATTCCTCAGATGAAGATGTCCACGAAGAGCATGAACAGTATGATGGACTGAGACAGAATGATCGTCCGCGGCAGAACAATGGTCAGAGACAAGATGATGGTCCGAGATATCCGGCAAGAGAAAGACAGCGGGTGTACAGATATGGAAATAACATTTATGATTGACCTGGACTAAAACAGATAAGATACAGTTTAAACATTATATGCATATTTTGTTATAGTTAGTACTAGAGTTCATATTTAAATCAAGGGAGGGATGCAATGTTGACATTATTGACACTAGCACACACGTGACTAGAAAGTTAGTTAAGTATTTTAGAAGCACGAGGCTAGGGAACCGGGAAGTAATTGGATACGTACTATGCTGTTTGTACAAGTTGTTTGACATCTATTGTTATACTTAAAAGTGCTTGATATTGATACAAAACCACGAACATTACAGATGGATCAATAAAATCATCATCATCAGATATTGAAGACCACTGATTAGTAGAGAATGTTTTGAAGGTCATGAGTGAAGTATATAATTCAATTCCAATCCTGTGCACAGTTAATGATATACCACACGTGACTGTTCACTTTAACACAGCATATCCACACAAAAACAATTTTTGTTGTGGGGGAATATCGGTTTGAATAAAGGTATCACAAATTTAGTTTTGTACATTGTGTGCCATCGATCTGATCCATCCATATAATATGATTATTGTAGCTGTTAAGTTATTTTTCATACTAATGCAAGTGGGTTGTTCTGACAAAATTATCTAACCAATATCCAGCTTATTCATCATTCTTGTATTAACAAAAACATTTATGGCAGAAAGCAAAATGACAATGTAATGAGGAGGGAGGGTGTAGCAATGTTCGGTATGAGAAATTTCCGGTATCGGTATACCGAAAAAATTATACCGATATTATCGGTATACCGGTTTGCCTTTGATAATTATAAAGGAAAATTCTTTGAAGGAAATTTTGAGTAATTCTAAAAGGAAAAACGATAATTTCGAAGCTGTTTCGAACATGTTTCGAACGAGACGTACTCAGTGTAAAATCTCACTGAAGTGGAAATTCTAAATCATTGCAGTAGAAAGTTCTTTGAATTGCCATTCAGTAGTAAAATAAAGGTTATGGTTTCGCCATATAGTTGGTAAATTTAACACGGTATACCGAAAAATTCCGGTATATCGGAAATTTCGGTATATCGGTATGGTTGAATATCCGGTATCGATATACCGATATTGATTTAATACCGATATTTTCGGTATATCGGTATACCGAACAGTCCTAGGAGGGTGGGGATTCTTTTATTAGCATTTGAAAATGTTTGTAAAAATTTTGTTTAATTTTGAAACTCTAATAGTCTAATGTGTAAAACCAAAATGTATAAGTATTTTAACTGATAACATCTTAACCTTTGCTCCAACACTACATTGGGCTATTCCAATTATTATCCGCACCCACTCACCCACACACACACACCCTGTTGAGGAACCTTGGAATTTCCAGGGGAGAGGGTGCATTAACCTTGGAATTTCCAGGGGAAAGGTGCACTAACTTTCAAATTTCCAGGGGAGGGGGAACATTAACCTTGGAATTTCCAGGGGAGGGGGTGCATTAACCCTGGAAATTCCAGGGAAGGGGGCATCCAGGCTCTGGAATTCCAAGGGGAGGAGTAATTCTCACATAGGATTTCCAGAGGGAAGAGTAAATTTATGGGAGGACACATACTGTATTCGACAGAAATTTCCAGGAGTAAATGTCCCATGATGGAAATTCCATAGGGAGGGGTAATTTACACATGAAAATTCCATGGACAGGGCCAAATTTTGAATGGAAATTCCAAGGGAAGGCCTAATTTAAAATGGAAATTCCATGGGGAAGGGTAATTTTTACAAGGAAATTCCATGGGATGGGGTAAATTTTACATGAAAATTTGCGGAAATTCCAGGGGAGTACCGACGTGAGAAAGGGGTTCCTCAACAGGGGGGTGCGGATAATAATTGGAAGAGCCCATTAGACAACAGCTTAGTTGGACTGTTGTTTTGAACAGAGTTACAGAAATACAGGACCAGGGTTTAATTCAATATCTGTGAACATTAGTTTCCTATGATATGGTTCATTGCAATATTGCCTGTTTAATATGTTTTGACACAATGATTGTTTTTAATACAGTATAAATGTGGATAATAAAATGTGGTATTAGTCTACTTACCAGACGAGGATAAGTTCCCGTGTTGATAGATGACTAAGGAATAATATCGCAAGTAGAATCATGAAAACAAGACAGCCAATTCAAGATTAACATCAAGATATTTTTTAGCCAAAATGTGAAAATGGCAAAGAATATTCATGATTGAATCCCGCAAACGATGCCCGTTCGCAGGTTAGATGCGGGCACAATGTAAACAATTGATGTAAACTAATCGCTGATTGGCTTAAAATATCATGAATTGGCTCAATTATATAAGCTCGTCGCTGAATGGCTATGGGTAACATTAACGGCACGTTTGCGACAGCAATATATCTGCTTCGCAGATACAAAAATATGTTCATGATTGTCTTAGCTACTCAGTCAAATATCTACTCATTCAAATTGCAATAATTTAATTATTTGAATACTTTTTAAACATTGTTTGCAATCTTTGTCTGAATGTGTTTGTCTGTCATGGTGGCTAAAATTTGACACCTTCCAGTTTGCAAACATGCTGCTAGTGTGCATGCAAAAGCGCTTGTTTATAAATTATATAAAGACAACAGATCGATAAATATGGACAGACAGATGTTCCTTAACAGTCACAAGTCTGATCTTTTTTGCACATCGTTTGGAAAAGTGATACGCCATTTTCGGTTATCATTCCATGTTTCGCGCACCAATATAGGTTAGGGTTAGGGGTTAGGTATTAGGGGTTAGGTTAGGGTTAGGTTTAAGGTTGGGGTTAGGGTGTGTATCTATGTGTATGGAGGTATCTAGTGAACTTTTCAATACACTATAATATCCATTACATAACGTTTACTATATTGGTGCGCGAAACATGGAACGATTACCCAATTTTCACTATTTGGTCCAGAACGATGTCCAAATTGCTCAAATCAATTTGCTCACCTTTACATTTACCTTTTTTTTCTTAAATTAAACAGCGAGGGTAATTTAGGAAACTTACAGTTTCTTTGAAAAGGAAAACAGCAGTGCATGTTTTACGCAATAAATTTATAAATTATTAAAGCAACAAAATTCATAATCATAAACATTAAACATTCAAAGCGAACTTGCCCTATATTTCACGATATTAAATAGTAAATCAATAATTCTCATTTTTTAAAACAAAAATTGCTTCAAAGCTCATTGTGTGAAACGTGATTTTCCAAATGGGTCTTTCCAGAAAAGATCCATATACCCCCCACGGAGGAAATTCTGCCGTCCTGAGGGGGAGGGAAGAAAAAATTGTTTCTGATAATAGTAAATGTATTCAGGGGCGGCGCTACAGGGTGTGTGTGTTGGGGAGGGGGGGGACACCCCCCCCCCCACTCGTCAGCAAATCGGCAAATTATTATCTCAGTCGGCAAAACTGAATTGACTAAAGATAACCACTGAAGAAACCAAAATGGACTTCTGAATAATTGAATTCAAACCGAATATCACGACTAGCATGCATCAAAGAAACCACACATGCAGCAATGCAAATTCTTTCTAATTAAATTTGTTTGGTTGTTGTTGTTCAGTTGTTGTTGCTTATTATACAGTTCTATAAAAGAGGCAATAAAGCGGTCGGTTTTCCACTAGCGAATTTTTTCGCACGAAGCGATTCCTTCCAGATGATCTTGATACGCGGAAAAGTACTGGCACTAGTTGTCAAATAGAAATCCATTTTGTGATTAAAACAACTGAATATCTCCTGTAATATACTTTATTTCGATTCCATATTTTTGTCAGAGCTATAGTTCTCATAACCAAACATAATTACAAAATTTCAACTAGTTTCATAAAGAATAACGAAAGATATAATTGACTGAATACATCAAAATAGATTTCTATTCGGACAACCCTTTCTGCGCGCTGATTGGCTAAAATACGAACACGAGATCACCTGGTTTGTCGGTATCACTTATTACGTCAGCAAGACGTGGCAAAATCAGTCCTCGAAAACGAGGCCGGCATTCCAAGGTCGGCAAATTTTTGCCGACCTTAATGGACCATTTGCATTATAGACTAAATTTTGATCTAGACAAAAATTTCATCACAGCTTGAAAGAGCATCACAAAATTAGTAATATTCCAAAGTTTCGTTGCGAAATGTTGTAAAATGCGGATAATATAGCCTTGCGAAATTTTCGCAAGGCTATATTATCCGCATTTTACAACATTTCGCAACGAAACTTTGGAATATTACTAATTTTGTGCTGCTCTTTCAAGCTGTGATGAAATTTCTGTCTAGATCAAAATTTAGTCTATAATGCAAATGGTCCATTCAACCAAAGTAAGAATTTTTTGGTGATGTTAGCTGTTAAAAAGTCAGCGAATATAGAATTCGATTCATAGTTTGATTAACTGAACACACTACGGTGTAAGGTTTTTAAATAACTTTTAAACTTGTACATATCTTAAGCCCAGATTTTCTCAAGGGGGGGCAACAATTTTGCCAGGGAACGCCACTGGCTATCGTATGTTATAGGCTCCAAAGGCGGTAGAATCCCTGTGATGTTGTCCACTGTTCACCCCGTGTTCTTTTAAGCAAATATGCCTGCTCAAAAATGCAAAATCTTGCAAGCCTGTGAACACAATACTGAAGTGAAGAACGTTGAGCGCTCTCTTTTGCATGATATTTTTTTTCTCGATTATATGCTGCATGATTTTTTTCTTTCTCCTCATTGGATTGCAGGGAATTTTTTTCGAAATCTTCCAACCCCCCGAACTCAAAAATCAAATGGTCCGCCGCTAAATGCGCTTTATTACCCTCTATTAAGCCGGTTTTCCACTAGCGAATTTTTCCGCGCGAAGCGACCTTTTTCCTTTGTCGGCATCCATTTTGAAGCCCTCGAAAACCGTCAAAATTGAGATCGGAAAAAAAGGGCCGACCTAAATCTGACCTAGGTCGGCACGTCTCGGCATTTCTTAAAATCTGTTTCACGTCTTGGAGCACTATTAATCACGCATTTACGAATCATTGGAATCGGAATATAACTGGAACGTTACCTCCAGCCGGAAAATTCGAAAGTTGAAGCCAAATTTTAACTCCAGACGCGCGAAATTTGATCTTCAGACACCTAACGTATATACACAATATCCGTCAACTTTTAAAAGACGGATATTGTGTATATACGTTAGGTGTCTGAAGATCAAATTTCGCGCGTCTGGAGTTAAAATTTGGCTTCAACTTTCGAATTTTCCGGCTGGAGGTAACGTTCCAGTTATATTCTGATTTCAATGATTCGTAAATGCGTGATTAATAGTGCTCCAAGACGTGAAACAGATTTTAAGAAATGCCGAGACGTGCCGACCTAGGTCAGATTTAGGTCGGCCCTTTTTTTCCGATCTCAATTTTGACGGTTTTCGAGGGCTTCATAATATGGATGCCGACAAAGGAAAAAGGTCGCTTCGCGCGCAAAATTCGCTAGTGAAAAACCGGCTTAATAGAGGGTAATAAAGCGCATTTAGCGGCGGACCATTTGATTTTTGAGTTCGGGGGGTTGGAAGATTTCGAAAAAAATTCCCTGCAATCCAATGAGGAGAAAGAAAAAAATCATGCAGCATATAATCGAGAAAAAAAATATCATGCAAAAGAGAGCGCTCAACGTTCTTCACTTCAGTATTGTGTTCACAGGCTTGCAAGATTTTGCATTTTTGAGCAGGCATATTTGCTTAAAAGAACACGGGGTGAACAGTGGACAACATCACAGGGATTCTACCGCCTTTGGAGCCTATAACATACGATAGCCAGTGGCGTTCCCTGGCAAAATTGTTGCCCCCCCCCCCTCCTGAGAAAATCTGGGCTTAAGATATGTACAAGTTTATAAGTTATTTATACATACAGTATCTAATATGCATGGTAGAAAAAGTATTTTTGGATGGTTCAGTCTGTGTGCGTTTTTTGATAACATAGCTCCAAACTATTAAAGCTTCAAAGGCCCATCTACAGGATGCAAGTTGAACGTACTGCATATACGATGATTTTAATGCGAAAATGCCAGTTTAGAGAGTCTAGATTTTAAAAAATTTCTGAAGAGGATGCAACCCGATCCCCAACAAGCTATCTGTATGAACACTTGAAAAGCTACAGAGCTATATTTGATGGAACATTGTTGTTTCGGAGGTCAGTTAAAAATCGCATTATTGAAATCTTGTTTTATTACATATTAATCAAAGCTCATTTTGTAATTTTCCCTTGTTTAAAATAAAGGACAGTAAGTGTTCCTTAGGCTTAGTACAGCAAAGTTGTTGGACGAATCCATGGCTGAAAACGCAGGAAATAGCATTTCCGAGGTTCAAATTTTAAAATTTTCTCAGGGGAGCATGCCCCTGAAGCCCCCAAGGTTACAGGTCATTCATATACTGTACCTCCCCCATTTTCGAGTACTCTACTCTATCCCTGCATGTTTTAGGTTTTGGTGTAGTTATACATTTTTTGCAAGTAAACCTACACGCTTTAGTGTGGGGAACATTAAGACATAACCATATAAAATAAAGCACAATGAAAATTCCTTGGCCCCTCTTGGAATTCAGTTCTCGGCCTCCTCTGACTGAAAACCCTGGCTACGTCTCTGACGATAGCTATATGAAAGCGCAAAAAAAATATCCTGCCGCGAAATATATTAGGAAAAAAAATCTTGCGCTGCACTTTTACAGGAAAAAAATATCTGTTTTGTTCGCCTGGGCGGAAAAAAAATTCTTGCACAGTCTGAATTGGTCCGCCCCTTAAACATGCACATTTACTATAGGCTAATGACTCGGCAATATTACCAAATATTACCCAATATTACCCCCCCCCCCACTCGAAGAGGGTTAGCGCCGCCCCTGAATGTATTAGGACATCCGAAGGTGGTAGGGGGTTAACTTCCTATTTCCTCCGTGGGGGTGGTATGGATGTTTTCTGGAATGACCCAATATATGCTTTTGAAAATTGAAATCTTGCTTCAATATACTCAGTGTGCTTATCCCACTCCTGGCAAACAGCCATATTTTTTAGATCAGTGAGGAAGTCCACCCTTGGATCATAGCCATGCACCCACGGTATTTGATAACCTGAAGTTCAGGCCCTAATCACAGAATAGGGCCTGACACAAAACCTATCTAAACTGTGGGATTCCAGTCCATCTGGTGGACGGGAAATCTGATTGGTTGATCAGCATCATGAAGGATTTTGATTGGTTGCAAGTTCAAATAAACAACAGTTTTAAAAATAGCTCGGTCAAGGGCTCAAGGCGACAATTAATATAAAGGTCAAACGCAAGTAACAAATTCCATTATCGATTTCTTCGAATTTCTTTTCTTTTATGCTTTATGGCAGAAAATAAATCAAACAAACAGTATTTTGAAAGGGCTTTATCAAAATCTTTGACGAATTTTGGACACACAACGCAGAAAGAACAGCCAAACTAGTCATGTATTCGAAAGCTTGTTGTTGACAGCCAAGATGTTCTGCCAACTGGCTTCGCTGGCAAAAGTCTTATTGTTACTATCAGGTCCTACCGGCATTGTTTTCTGAGCTACTATAATTAAATCTTTGTTTGCTGTTCAGTTAAATAGAGAAACTGACTCTTAATTATATAAAAGTACCTTGAATTTTTAGATTTAATTAAAAAGCAAAATGCACACTCTGCGGACATGTTCATGAGAATATAATTTTTTTTGTGTAACGAAATTTACAACACTTGTCAATCATATTGCATGTTGTGTCTAAAAATAACATGTGGGCATCCCACGGTCTAGAATTTCAAATTAGGGCCTGAACTTCAGGTTAGGTATTTGATGAACTTTAGACTTCGCTAGTGCATTCCTTTCCCCGGGTGTAAATAGCCAGGCAGAATTAGTACCCTCGCCCTGGGCTAACGCCCGGAACGGCACTCCACACCGTTGGCTCGGGGATAAGTGTTTACCTAATGCGGGAAAAACTGGCAGTTTGGCAGGCCTAATACATATCTTTTACAGGGCCGTCTGACAAAATGTCTTATGACTTTGAGTTTGGGTCGGACATATGTATGATTATGTCCGATGACCATCAGTTCAGTTTGGCTAAGAAAATAAGTCTGAATGACACACATTAATATCATCACAATTTGTATTAATTGTGGACAGTAAACGTTGTGAAGATATTAAATAATTTGTGTCATTCATACTTATTTCCTAGCCAAAATTAACTTGCATGTCAATAACAACAGTAAGATGTTGACACTCAAGTTCGTTTTCCACTTCACCATTTCGCTCATTGGACAATGCAACAGTTTGGTCGGACACCAATACACTCGGTTAGGACAAACAATAAACCTCAGATTCACTTAGGTCGGACAGAATGTCTAGTGGTTTCCTCTGTACGTCGGACAATTTCACTATAATGGGTCGGACAATGTCTGTGACCGACCGATATTTTAAGGCCTGGTTTGGGTATGAAATTTCGTATTTTAACTATAATATTTGGTTTGGGAAGGTTTCTAAATTGCCTTTCTTTCAAATTTCACTTTGAATACATCACAAAATTTACAATAATGGTCAAAAATGGCAATAATGGCGAACAATATAATTTTCTTCAAAAGCATGCGGGCAGGGATGAGAAACTAAATATATACAACAAATAGTGGCCAAATTTAATATACTGTTGAAAATGTTTTATACTTTTGTTTGACATAGTCGTTATGTAGCCTTGCAACTTAGGCGATAAACAGCTCCTCCTAATATGAAACATGAAGAGTTTGAAATACAAAGCAAAATAAACGTACCTTGACCAACCAAACAGGGCGAGAAGCCCCACTACAGTCAACTTCGTTAACAGCCATCTTTAATTTAATTCTCATCCCAATCTCGTTGCAATGATCTCGTTCCCAGATAGCCTGCATGGCAGGCGGTACTTAGGAAATACCGCCTGCCAACCACTGAGCTATAATATTACTGGAGGACGTGCTCCTATCTATCCGTCAGTCAAACGAGTGTCCGGAAAAACCACTGAGCTGTATAATAACTGGAGGACCTGCTCCTATACTTCGTTCACAACCTCGTCCCCAGGGTCTTCTTCGTACATGGCGCGTGAAAAATGAGAAGACCCTGGTAAAGGCTGCGAAAATCTCCACGATTCATGGACATTTTAGTGCATGCGCGAAAGCGAATTTGCCTTGGCGCTGACCAAT
>CACRXK020009607.1:738-18869 GCA_902702795.2 Paramuricea clavata
TTTGTTTGTTTGTTTGTTTGTTTGTTTGTTTGTTTGTTTGTTTGTTTGTTTGTTTGTTTGTTTGTTTGTTTGTTTGTTTGAGTAGCACAATTCACAAGATGGGGTATCTCTTTTCCCCAACGACATAGATTTGAATTATTTTGCAGGGAATATATCAAGCTCGTCTCATAAACACGAATATATTCTTTGGCAATAATAATAATAATAATAATAATAATAATAATAATAATAATAATAATAATAATAATAATAATAATAATGATGGAAACTTTATTTTGATGTATCTTTCCCTTTTCCGATCGACGTTGTTTTGGAGATTGGATTCATATCCGACAGAGTATGTACAGACAATTATTTGAAATCGAAAGAAGAAGGTTTGGGCGATATAAGTGTCATCGGTTATTACTGACGGGCTCTTGTATCCAGGAAGTTCAACAAAGAGTTGAATTGTGGTCAGGTTGGAATATTTTTGCGATAATTGAGTATAGAGTCATGTCTCGAAGTATCCCGCGACTACGTGCAGAAGGGTTTCAGGGTTCAGGCAGAGGGAATAATCCAAGTTTGACATTATTCCCCATTTTACAAGGTTTTTGCGTGTGAGAAGAGTGTTATTGATGTAACGGATGGTGAAGTTATAGATGCTTTTTGGCAAGCTTGACTGCATGGGATTTGAACCATAGGTTGCTTAGTGTAGACAACGAGAACTTGGTGACATTAGTGAAAAAGGAGCCTTGGAGAAGCAGACGATTTTGAAGCTTGTCCTCGATCTTGTGCAGATTTGAAACTTTTAAGAACTTCCTTTGTTGAGGTGTAGACGTCGTAACATTGTCAGTAACATAACAATAATGAAATATTTTGAATTTTTATAGTTCTACTTCACGAAAATATTCATTTAATTTTCAGTTATTTTGCGTAAAGCATGTTATATTAATATTTTATCGCATGCAGTTTTGCTTCAGAGCAGGTATTTTGAATTTTGACTCTCTGGTTTAGAAATATCGAAGTATTATAACTTACAATATTTCCTCAACAAATATGAGCAATAGACGGTGTGTTCATGTATATATAGTAATAAATCTTTCATATGCAAGACAAAGGTCGGATAACAAACCAGATTGAACACAAGAGCATGTATAGAACGACAGTATAGTCTATAGAATTGCAATTGTAACTTATTCGTAAATCGCAATATATTTCAGCATTTTCTTTTGAGTCAAAGTAATTTCTGTTTTAATTCTCTGAAACAAAGCAGTACGCTTAGTTAAATTTTAAATTCAGTATGTTATACTACTGCTTGAAAGAAAAGTAGCGAATTCCGTTCCACACTTCGACCGGCAAACTGGCGCTCCCTGGCGAGCTGGCGCTACGCCAAAACTAACTGGCGCTCTTGCAAACTGGCGGGCTGGAAAAACCTGCGCTCTGGCAAAACTGAATGGCGCTCTGGCAAAATTGACTGGCGCTCTGGTGAAACTGGCGCTGTGGCAAAACTGGCGCTCTGGTTAATAATAATAATAATAATAATAATAATATTAATAATAATAATAATAATAATAATAATAATAATAATAATAATAATAATAATAATAATAATAATAATAATAATAATAATAATAATAACAATAACAATAATAATAATAATAATAATAATAATAATAATAATAATAATAATAATAATAATAATAATAATAATAATAATAATAATAATAATAATATTAATAATAATAATAATAATAATAATGGAAACTTTATTAAATGTTTTTCTTTACATACATATACAATCGTAAATCTCTCTCATAAAGGCAACTTACGGTTGGCTATTTGAATCACAATTATACTAAACTAAACTAAAATAACAGACCAAAGTGCATGCAATATATATATACAATGAGATAAGTCATATTGTTAGTAAATCGGGATTTTCCCATTCCTTATTTCGGCAGCAAAAAATGTAATATGTAGTTCTAATAGCAATAGTCATCATTTTCCTAACGCAGTACATTTGGTGGTTTTTGTCAAGACCAATGCTTTCTAACATGTCTAAAAATGTATAACATTCTTCTGCAAAAATACCTAAAGAGCTGATGGAGAGATTTATACATTTAACTTGGTTAAAATGTTTACCTAGCTGTCTCAATAATTCTCTATATTTATCCTTCTTCCGTTTTACGTTGTTTTTGAGGTTTGTCTCATAACCAGTGGTGAGTTCAACCACATATAAGGAACCATTTGAGCACGATAATAACAAATCTGGGCGATACGTATCACCAGTAAGTATTGAAGGGCTTTTGAATCCATTTAGATCAGCGCAGAGAGTAGAACCGTCAACAGTTTGTAAAGTATGAGCAAGATAATAATAATAATAATAATAATAATAATAATAATAATAATAATAATAATAACAATAATAATAATAATAATAATAATAATAATAATAATAATAATAATAATAATAATAATAATAATAATAATAATAATAATAATAATAATAATAATAATAATAATAATAATAATAATAATAATAATAATAATAATAATAATAATAATAATAATAATAATAATAATAATAATAATAATAATAATAATAATAATAATAATAATAATAATAATAATAATAATAATAATAATAATAATAATAATAATAATAATAATAATAATAATAATGGTTGGTTTATTGACATATTTTCGCACCGAAGGGTGACTGAATTGCAATATGTTTACGAATTATTAGATGAAATTACAATTATCTATAGGAAAAAATGAACAATTATATAATGATGTTAAAATACAATATTTACATCGCATGTATATCTATACTAAAATACAATAAAAGAAGAACGTTAACTACTATTAGAAATAGCACACAATTTTGGTATGAAACTGTTTTTATGCCGCTCTGTTCTACAGTTCGGTAAGCAATAATTATTTCTTAACTCCCTGTCGTGCATGTCTTTACGAAGAGGAAGTACAAGGTGATTAAGACAAGAATCAGATTGTTCGATCTTCTTAAAAGTTTTACAGCAAAGTTCTTGACTCCTGTCATGAAGGCGCTTGAGCAGTGTTAAGGGCATCTTGGTAATCAGCTTCAGGATATATTATACGCGGAAGGCCATTTTTTGAACTTTTTCAATTTTGTCCGATAAATACTTTGGTAGCGCAATTTGCCAAACGGGGCAGGCGTATTCCAAGGTTGACCGCACTAAAGAAAGACAAACCAGTAAGAGATCGCTGGGAAGAAGACCACAGCGCCGCAGAACAATAGTATAGAAAGAAACCTTTATTCGCACTCACAAGAAAAGAAAATTAATTATTTACATACGTTATAATACATACGTTATTTAGATATATAGTACTGGCTGCACAAAATAACCATATTATTGAGTTATAGAGTACTGGCTGCACAAAATAACCATAAGGGCTAGAAAGAGGGTGCAGCCAATAAGGACTGGGGAAAATACAAACATATATAACAAGCTCACAGAACAGCTGTCTCCAACACGATGTTGGAGAGAACTGCACACAAAATAACCTCATTACAATGTTCATTTTTACAACAAATAATAAAGTTAGTTTTTATTACAATTCTCAATATTTCTGGATCATTTCAATTTTTATTCTCTTTTCGAATTGCGAGAAAGAGAGAGATTTGACATTTTCTTCTAAAGAATTCCATATTTTAACACCTTGGAATCTTATATTAAAGATACCATAATTAGTTCTAGATTTTGGTAAATAGTATGATTGTTTAACAGCAAGTCTTGTACTATAATTAGAAGCCTAATAACATAGAGACGTTTTGACGCTTTTTTGACTATTGCTTCAGTATTATCTTGCCATTTTAGCTTGTTATTGATTGTTATACTCCCAGAACTTTAAATGAATGAACTAGCTTGAGCAACAGTTCGTCGATACGAAGTCGAGGAATGGCTGTTTCGTTACGAAGGAAACTATTTATCATCTCTTTACACTTTATGCCGTTTAATTTAATATTGTTATTCTTTGTCCAGTTTTCGATTGCATCAAGGTCTGACTGCAAGGTTGAAATTTCATTTCTATTTACGGTTTCAGAGACATTGTGACATCATCTACATATTTCCAATGGTTAGTATTAGGAGAAGTCAGTTCAAGATCGTTAATCATTATAATAAAAGAATAGGTCCAAGTTTAGTTCCCTGAGGGACGCCTGCGTCAACAAAACCCCACTCAGATTGAGAATTATCAATATTTACCGATTGTCGGCGGTTTGATAAAAAGTTGCAGATCCACGGGAGAATTGATCTTCTGACATGAAGTGACAACAGTTTTAAAACTAGAATGTTATGATCAATGCGGTCAAAAACTTTACTGAAGTCGATGAAACAGATCCTTACATAATGCTACTGGGCGTCTAATGTCTTTAGCCAGTTGTTAATCATATCAATTAGGAAAAATGACGTGGAGGTTCCTTTAAGACAGCCAGATTGTTTTGGATCAATTTAGTGTTTAACATCGTCCATCATCCACTGGACCACAAAATCTTCGATAATTTTAGATACGGAGGCCGTAAATGAGATTGGGCGCAGTTTATCCTCACATGACACTGGTAGTGCCTTGGGAATTGGTGTAATAAGCGCATATTTCCAGATATCGGGGAATTCCCCCGTGGTCAGCGATGTGTTGAAAATTAAGCATACAAGATCCGCTAATTCATAGGCAAATTTTTAATAACCCGGTTAGGGATGCCATCGGGTCCATTTGATTTAAAAGTTCTAATTTTAAGCATTTTAGTACAAACTTCTTCAGGGATGATCACTGATATAGGTTGAGGTGCAGGAAGATAGGCAGGTAACGAGGAAAGGTCCAAGCTGGGAAGATCATTGTTGACATTTAAGAAATATGAATTTAGTGATTGGGCTAGGTCTTTACCAGATAAAGTCACACCATCTTTGACAATATTAATGCTATTGGCTGCTGATGTCTTTTTTCCAGTCATCTGATTAATATAGTCCCACGTGCACCATTTTCTGGAATCACTAGATTTAAGATGTTTCACCTTGTTCTCATCATCTTTCTCATCTATTATAAAAACACTTACTGGTTTAAGATTTACTTTTGTATTATTAAATTAAATGTAGCCCTAGCTTTTTTCACGTGTACATATACCGTGTATTTGCTTCGATATTTAATTAAAAGACTTACTTACACGCTACACTCATGAATATTATGTATCTCAAGATATATACACGCAGTGATTTAAAATGCACACTATATACTCGTATAACTAGAAATATATACATGCAACAACCCCTCGCCTATGATCTCCAAACATTGTTTCAACATGAAGTATTCGTAATTACGCCAACACTGAACGCATGCTCGCGTTGCTCACGTCATGTTAGTCATGTCAACACGATAGTTGTTTTTATAATTTTTCAGTGTACAAACCTGCAAAAAATAGATGAAACTTGAACACTTTAGTAAATACAGAACTATCAATTTCTAAAATATATAAAGTAGGTATATTATTTTGGTTTCTATGCGCTTTATTTTAATGTAAAATTCGAAACGAAACTCCACGTATTAAAAAGTTTTTAAATGTGAATTGAAATTAACGGCTTTTTCCTGATATTAATCTCTTCAACTTATTACTCGCACTTTGAAATGAAATAAATTTAATTCGTACAGGGACGCTAATCAAAATAATTTGCTTTCCTTTTCATCATAAACTTCTTGAAAAGTTAATTTAACTAAGAAACTTTCCCATGCCTACAATACATAGGAAAGACTTGAACAACAAGAACAAAGTCTGTGATCAAATACAAAGTCATACATAAACAATTGAAACAAGCTTGCCCTATAGGCTATGTTTTAGGATTTCTCATGGGCAGGGGATAATAGAAAATTTGGTTGGTTACTCTCTGGTCCTGTAAAGAAAACAACGAATTGTACAAGTTCCAAAGTCGGTTCGAATCTGGTCGTCAGTGGTTTTAACGCTGTTCCAGACGACATTTAATTCAATTTTAATTTATTTCGCCCACAGAACAACATTGAATCATTCACAAACTATATGGTTTCCTTTTATTCATTCAGTTATTTCATAAGTAACATTTAAAATGATTTAAACTTTCCGTGCGCATACCCACGTATGAAAAACGCGTGAGTGGAGAGCAGCCTTAAGTTGGCTTACGCTGCTGTTGTATACGTGCGAACTTGTTACGAAAACGGACTGATTGACGTAAAATTAGTTGCTTCAAAGTCAAGAGTCGCACTCTTGAAGACCCAAACGATTCCCCGCTTAGAGTTGTTAGGGGCATTGATCTCAGCTCGACTTGTGGACAGTCTCAAACGCGCGGTTCTCAATTGTGCCAATGCCAGCCTAGACCTAGGCCTTCCATGTTTATTTATATTTTTTTAATATTCAGCGCTTTTTCACATGAAAAGACTGGGACTAGGTGATTTGGGGGCGGGGCGGAGGAAGGACGCAAGCCTGACGCAAGCGAAAACATTGAAGGCCTAGTGGATTTCCCAGCAACAAGGCCAAAACTGCCTTGAAACTGCCCTGGTTGCGAAATGAACTTAACAGCGAATTTAAACCGAAACAGGTAAAATAAACTCATTTATAGTATAAACTTACTACTTTTATTTGTATACACTTCTAGAAAATCGGGGTTTTTTATCATAAAATTTGAAGCAACACTATTATTATGTTGACAAGGTGTAGCGAAAGCACAAAATGAGTCAAAATATATACCAAAAGTAGAATCTTTCATTTTGTCTTATACACAACTACATTAATATATATTTTCTCAATTTTGGCAAGAAGCCAGTCTTGTGTTTGTAAAATATACAAACACATATACAATTATAATTTATTAAATAAAACTTATACATATAATTATTATTAGCCCGTACAGTACTGTATAAAACGTACATTGTTTACAAATGGTATATCCGTAATACTTGAACAATAATTTCAAAATCCTGAGGAAAGGCTTTCACAGACAGCGTGATTTACGTACTGCTGTTTTGCAAGACCCTATTGTGCGCGTTACTACCGCTTTATCTATTACAATCGTCGACTTATTAAAATGTCGAGAAATAAAAAATGCAACCCGGAATATCGAAACATTGCCTCACGGCTATTTGACTCAATTGCCTTATTGGGGCACGTTGGAATTCTCTGCGATTATTGCTCAGTCCAGAGCTTAAATCGGCACGCAATCGCTCCAACAAACCGGACAGTCTCCTCGATTCAAATTTGCAGGGCAAAAATCTTGCTCGTGAGTCCATGCCTCCCATGTCTCGACATCGTTTCACGCCATATCCAAAGCAGAAACGGAATTTTTTTTCCGAAATGGGGGAGGGGGGTCCTACCTTCCCCGCAATTCCGAATCCAATTCAAACACCAGGCGCGGCAATAAATTTACAGGCAAGCCATTTCCCTGCGTATTTTGACAGTGAGATAATAATATAATAATAATCTTTATTTATCCATCTTAAGTACAAAAGTAAAATGGATTTACAGTTTGATTGAAATTACGTTAAAAAATATATTAGAACATTATATACAGATAAGAATCTTAAGTATGTATAGACAACTAAAAACTATGTGAGTGCACTTGCACGAGCTAAGAAGGAACGTTTATATCTTTCGGTTCGCGATGATGTGTTTTTGCTTCTAATTGGCCGTAAATCATAGGGATTATTTGATTTAAAGAGTCTTGTATGAAAAGGATGGGAAGGGTCATTCATAATCTTCCGCGCTTCACGTTTCAGAAGTTCTTCTCTTCGATCAGAAAGGCTTTGTAGACAGTCATTGTTATAACCAAGAACTCGGAGCAGCGGGTCTGGGTTCGTTCAATTTCATTTACCAGATAAGTTGGAAGGCCACCCCAAACAGGTGAGGCATATATTCAAGAATAGATCTAATATTGGATTTATAAAGGATAATACCTACTTCCACAGGTAGATTAGCTTTCCTGCATTCTCTTAAGATATATAATTGACGGTTAGCTTTCTGTATAACAGTTTCAATATGATTGTTCCATTTAAGGTTGTTCTGAAGCCCCATTCCAAGTAGTTTTAATTTGTCACTCTTTCAACTAGTCCATCACCGATATAAACAGGAGGAGGTTCCAATACTGATTTCGTATTTCCTTTGTTTTTTTGACGTTGAAAGTCGTTTTGTTCGACACTGACCAATTTTGGATAATGTCTAGAGCCTGTTGGACATGGCTTATTTCCCCGTCTCCAACTGATTGATCGAGTGTGCAGTCATCGACATACTTCGAGGTATCGACTGTTAGATTTGCAGGGATTTCATCATGTATATACATTATCATCGATGTATACATTAAATATAGCATAGGAGAGATGACCGAGCCTTGCGGAACTCCAGCTGGGCATGGAGCGGGTGATGACAACATTTGAAGAAGCTACAACCACTTTCAGAAGTTGTTGGGACACATGTAGTTTTAGATTGTAAGTGGATCATTACAGTTTTTTACACACAATACCGCTCCTCTCCCACCACCCCCAATCACTGTTGTTTCAACCAAAACACATCAAACCTGACGGGAAATGGGACACAACATTGAACAGGGGGCGGGGGGACTGACGTTTGTTGAAATTCAAAGGTTTTGTGGCATCTGTCCCAAGACTTTTGAAACTGATTGTCTGAAAGGCAATGAAAGGCATATTTAAACTCTTTAAATTACCGGATGTTTTAAAATATCAGTTTTGCGAAAATCATATAGCATTTAGTATAACATGTTTACTGATTAGAATTGCATTGGCATATGTAATGTCCTTACTGTGCTTCGGTTGTCGTCAGTATCTTTGAAATGTAACACAATCCAACAGTATATTATAAATGAGCTTATAAAAAGATGTGAGTGTGGGGAGGGAAGTATGCCGAGAGATTAAACTTGGTCTATATGCAAAGGATATCTGGTTAATTATCGACCTAGGTTATTGCAAAATAAAATGCAGGGGTATAAGTTATCGCAGACCACTTAAAGATTGTGCATATTTGACATGAAAACACGTATGTAATATAAAACGGCTTGAACACGTGCTCGCTTAACACTCGGTTGTCACTTTGAAACACATAGCATTTTCATTGATACAACTTTCAATTGTCGCGGCATAATCATTTTCAGAACATTAAGAGCGACTGTCCGTAAAAATCGAGCAAAATTTGAATTCTGCGGCAATACACGAAAAATAGATTTCTTTAATATTTTGCTTAAATTTAGGTAACACCTAGTTATAAATGGTGTTTGGGTTAGATTTTCAATATTTGGTCGATAAACGTACAAATATCAGAAATCAAGAATTTGTCTCCGGAAGGCTATAATTAGCCGCAGACAACGCCGTTGCCATGGCCAATTTCATCACTTCGCGACGGATTCAAAACTGCCCGTAGATAGTTTTGACGGCTTAATGATTATAATTCAAGTATTAAAGAACACTGTTATCAATATAGAATGGTTCAGGAGGCTTTAGCTGGTCTGACAGACGTCGTTGAAATTGACTATTTTTAGTCAAATTTTAGAATTGCATTTTGTGGCTGGATTTGAGGGGGAAATTTACTATGTGCGATAATCGTGAATTTGTTTACATTTCATCCACGGAATGGTATAGCATGAGTACATGCTATATATAAAAACTAGCTTGGGTTATGCCTTGGAGCCTCGCACGAGACTTTCAAAAAAGCTCATTTTGGTGATTTCCAGTGGAATGTAACACAATTAAATCATTAGGTCTATACGTCTATACAAAGTCACGAAGCTCAAATTGTTCAAAACTTTGAATTTTGTGTTTCGATATCCAATGTATATGCTTTGTATACTTTATAAAGAAGCGTTTAGAAGGATTTTCAAGATATTTTTGTGATAGGCTTACTTACAACAAAAGCACAACAAATCATCATATTATATTACTAGACTGTAACGTTGCTATTTATAGCAATTTGCGTGTTGTTACTGAATGTATAGTTAATATGTCTGTTTGTATGCTTTTGAAGTCTTATAATTTCTGACATTAGTGTTTAATGTTTCTCTGCATACAGTATGTAAACTAATAGAATTAAAGCTAGGTAAATACAATAAAAGTACATGAGTTGGAACATGTATATGTTTACACTTTACGCTAAACATTTTGCTGGACTTTCCTGTTATACTGCGAAACTAACAAACAGGTGACCCTCTTCTACATCTGCTACAAATAAGAAAAAGATATATATATATACATGAGCAAAATAAAAACTGTGAAAAACTCAAAATGGAAGCGATAAGGAGCGACTTCGATGTTTTGCCTTCCTATGAAAATGCAAGCGGAATAATGAACGTAACAACTTAAAAACTAGAAATAATTATAGTCTACATATGCAAGAAGTAGACTGAGACAAGTAGTTTATGCAAGAAAATAAACCAAAAGTGACTGTCGATTATATTTCATCCACGGAATGCTATAGCATGGATACATGTTGTATATAAAAACTGACTTGGGTTATTGCCGTGGGGCCTCAGGCGAGACTTTTAAAAAAGATCCTTTGTAAATGATGTCCTACACTGCGTGGAAATGAACGTAATCTTGATTGATTGATTCTAGTTTAATTTTCTGTAGAGATTTTGTTTTGCTCAAAATTACAGCTTCAATGATGAAGAATGACTCTAACAGTTCATTCATATTCAATTTATCTCGTTTTTTAAAATATTTTGACGAGTGTGACGTCACCGTGAGATCGTGTCAAGAAAGTCTGATATCTTTGATGATAACTTAATAGAATTTAGTCCAAATGGGCATGTTTAATAGGTGCACCTGCAAGTGAACAGTTCGAATTATTTACTTGTTTAGCTTTACAAATTCTTCCTGTAGACTTTAGTTTACTCGTTTCAATGGTTTACAATTATCACAACACCTATGAATACTAGGCCATCGTAATAAGCGGGAATTGCAGAAATTGGTTTTTATTTCGCTGGAAATGGTGGAAATGAACACCGCGGGAAAACATCTGCTCATGCCAAATTGTAAACTTTTAACTGAAAACCGATTGCAGCTATTTAGCTATTTAATCCCCGAGCCGACGGCGCGAAGCGCCGTGCGAGGGTACTAATTCCCCCCGGCTATTTCAGCCGTTCCGCACGTTGTAACCAATAATTTATTGGCGTTGTAATGCCATTGTATGCAATAAAGTATTGGGTTGTAATGGGCTTACAATTAATCCTAACCCTAACCTCTAACCCCTAACCTCTAACCCCTAACCCCTAACCACACCTAACCCCACCTCCTAAAACCCTAACCCCACCTCCTAACCCCTAACCCCACACCCTAACCCCCAACCCCCAACCCTAAAGCCGGCGGCCCGCTACCCTCCTGGGGAAAGTACCCTACCGCCTCCCCACCATCGACCAGGCTAAGCCAATTACATTCATAACTAAAACTTTTGTCTAATGCTTGTGGTTTTGTCTTCAGTTACAACCCAATACTTTATTGCATACAATGGCATTACAACGCCAACAAATTATTGGTTACAACGTGCGGAACGGGTGGCTATTTACACCCGGGGAAACGAAAGCATTAGCGGAGTCTAAAGTTCATCAATTATCGCGGCGCTCACCAACGGTGTTGAGTGGGTGGTCATCACTGATCTCAGAATATGGCTGTTTGCCAGGAGTGAAGAAGGCAAAAATATAAAAAAATACCTGTAAGAAAGCTTGGAAAATCGTTTCACATAACAAATTGTACAACTTTTTTTCAATTTTTAAACGTAAACATTGATAAGAATTGATATTGTATTATAAATCCCAAAGTATAGGGCAAGTTTGCTTCAATTGTTTATGTATGGCTTTGTATTTAATAATATAGACTTTGTTCTTGATGTTCAAGTCTTTCCTATGCATTGTTTGCGAAAGTCTCTTAGTTAAATTAACTTTTGTAGAAGTTCATGATAAAAAGGAAAGCAAATTATTTTCATTAGCGTCCTGTACGAATTAAATTTGTTTCATTTCAAAGTGCGAGTAATAAGTTGAAGCTCGAGTTGAGAAGTTTATAAATATCGGCAAAAAGCAGTTAATTTCAATTCACATTTAAAAACGTAGAGTTTCGTTTTGAATTTTACATTAAAATAAAGCCCATACAAACCAAAATATTAGACCTACTTTATATATTTTAGAAATTGATAGTTCTGTATTTAAAACTGTTCAAATTTCATCAGGGACGCCGGAACTGGGGGGGGGCAGGACGGGCAGCCGCCCCCGTTGCCCTTTACCAGGAGGGGCAAGGGGGGCTAAGGTACCCTTTCAATTTAAAGGATTGCCTTGCCGAAATAGCGAATTGTCAGAAATGTTAGTGCAATTCTTTTACGAATTTGCTTCAGAAAACGCACGAAATGCAGAAATCGAACTTCAAGAATAGCGCAATCGCCTGGCGGAGAACCCCCTCACACCCCTATCATCCAATAAATAGAAAACATGATTAGGCGAAGTTCAACTCCCGATGTTTTGCAAACATCTCTTAGCATATATCAATTCAAAAGTGCCGTTTCACGAAAATCTGCCCTCCCCCTTGCCTTCACATCGTTCCGGCCTCCCTGAAAACAAAAAATTAAAAAAACAATATTGTGTTGCCATATGACTAACATGACGTGCAACGCGAGCCTGCGTTCAGTGTGGTTCAGTGTTGGCGTAATTAGGAACGGCTTCATGTTGAAACAATGTTTGGAAAATATAGGCGAGGGGTTGTTGCATATGTATTTCTAGTTATTTAAGGTAATTGATACAAACAAAAAAATACATTAGACGGGTAGTTTAGATATTAATAAAAAGTTTTCTAACATTAAAAATCTAAAAAGAAACAGAATTTAAATTAAAAATTACCGTTTAAATTAAGACCAGGAGGCGTGTGAACATTTCTTGAAGAATTGTCGAATACCAAACTTATGAACCTACGAAAAATATCTTTGTATGGTTCAGTTAAAGAACGTTTTATACAATAAATTTATCGACAGTCTCTTTTGGTTTATTTTCTTGCATAAACTACTTCTTGCATACGTAGACTATATAATTATTTCTAGTTTTTAGGTTGTCACGTTCATTATTCCGCTTGCATTTTCATAGGAAAGGCAAAACATCGAAGTCGCTCCTTGTCGCTTCCATTTTGAGTTTTTGACAGTTTGTATTTTGCTCATGTACATATTATATGTTTTTCTTATTTGTAGCATATGTAGAAGAGGGTCACCTGTTTGTTAGTTTTGTAACAGGAGAGTCCAGCAAAATGTCTAGCGTAAAGTGTAAACATATACATGTTCAACTCATGTACTTTTATTGTATTTACCTAGCTTTAATTATATTAGTTTACATACTGTATGCAGAGAAAGCATTAAACACTAATGTTTGAAATTATAAGACTTCAAAAGCTTACAGACAGACATATTCAGTTCACTACCTCAGAAAGTAAAGCTGATGCTTTCAACAAGTACTTTGCATCCACCTTTCATCCTTCTGCGCCTAGTCCATCTAGTGTTGGTTCTAGTATCTGTGATGAAGACACTCTTAAATCCATTTCGGTTTCAACGGAAGAAACTAGCTGTCTACTTTCAAATCTCTCTACAGATAAAGCAACCGGTCGCGATGAGATATCTGCCAGATTGTTGAAAGAGTGTTCGAACGAGATTGCTCCATCCTTAACAGCGCTGTTCAACAAATCACTCACTCTTGGTAAAGTTCCCCAGGAATGGAAGGAAGCTAATGTTGTCCCTGTTCCCAAGAAAGGTAATGTTCACGAGGTCAGTAACTATCGGCCGATTTCCCTGCTGTCACTAGTGTCGAAACTTCTCGAGCAAGTTGTGCATTTGCACGTGTCGGAATTTGTTGAATCATCACTGAGTAGTCTGCAACATGGTTTCCGCAAAAGACGTTCGTGTGTCACCCAACTTCTTGGTGTTTTCCACGACGTTGGTAAAGCCCTAGACTCGGGAAAGGAAGCTGACATGGTTTACTTAGACTTCTCCAAAGCCTTTGATTCTGTTTCTCATCGAAACCTTCTTTTGAAACTTGAACAACATGGTATCTCCGGTTCATTGTTGAACTGGTTCTCCGACTATTTGAGCGAAAGACGTCAGCGAGTAGTGGTCGACGGTGTGTCATCCTCGTTTCTTAATGTAACATCAGGGGTACCACAAGGCAGCGTACTCGGCCCACTTTTGTTCTTGATTTACGCAAACGACCTCCCAAAGGCAGCGAATCATAGCACAGTGCCCATGTTTGCTGATGACAGCAAATGCTATCGTCAAATAACCCAACCTCGAGATAGAGATCTTCTTCAGGATGACCTAAATTCCCTACACCAATGGTCTAAGACGTGGGACTTAAATTTCAATGCGAAGAAGTGTGTTGCCCTCAGATTTTCACGAAAGAAAACCTCCGTTCCACCTCAAGACTACTTCCTAAACCAGCAACTTATAAAGTCTTCCTCTACACAGAGTGATTTGGGTATCCTGGTGAGCGACAATTTAAAATGGTCCAAACACATCATCAGTATCGTTTCTAAAGCCAACAGAATGCTTGGTTTTCTGCGCCGCAATTGTTTCCACCTCACTGATGTGGATACTCGCCGCCTTCTGTATTTGTCTCTGGTCCGCTCTCACTTATCGTTCGGCTGCGAAGTCTGGGCTCCTCAAAGTGCGTCTGCTGATCTGCTTCATCTAGAAGGAATTCAACGCCGAGCAACAAAGTTTATTCTTCAGGACTATGATTTGTCATACGTTAGTCGCTTGAAAAAACTAAATCTAATCCCCCTTTCATACTGGCATGAAATTAAAGACATTATATTCCTCTACAAATGTAAATACGGGATGTACGAAATTGACATCAATCAGTATATAACCCAACCTCTTCACCACTCCACTCGTTCCAGTTCTGGTGATTTTCGTCCAAACCTGTGCAAAACCTCCCTCTTCCGAAACTCATACTTTAACAGAATTGTATTTTTATGGAACAATTTACCGTCTGATATCAAATCATCTTCGTCAGTCGCCATACTTAAATCTAAACTATATATGTATTACACTAGAAAGCTGAATAGTACTTTTGATGTAGACCGTCCTAGAACATGGAAAACTGTATGCAGTAAATGTCGTTCTTTACATACAATCTGTTGTTCATAGATGTAATTATAATTGTTGTATGTCCTATTGTTTATGTATATAATATGTATTCTTGTAATACCTATAAGTAATTATGTAATGTACGTTTTTGGTGGGACTTAATTAGGGACTCACGTCCTGTTGTCCTTACCTTCGGTCATTTGATTGTAAAGTTAATAATAAAAAAAAATTAAAAAAAAAAAAAAATAAAAAATATTAAATATACATTCAGTAACAACACGCAAATTGCTATAAATAGCAACGTTACAGTCTAATAATATAATATGATGATTTGTTGTGCTTTTGTTGTATGTAGGTCTATCACTAAAATATCTTGAAAATTCTTCTAAACGTTTCTTTATAAAGTATACAAAGCATATACATTGGATATCGAAACACAAATTCAAAGTTTTGAACAATTTGAGCTTCGTGACTTTGTATAGACGTATAGGCCTAATGATTTAATTGTGTTACATTCCACTGAAAGTCACCAAAATGAGCTTTTTTAAAAGTCTCGTGTGAGGCTCCAAGGCAATAACCCAAGCTAGTTTTTATATATAACATGTACTCATGCTATACCATTCCGTGGATGAAATATAAACAAATTCACGATTATCGCACATAGTAAATTTCCCCTTCAAATCCAACCACAAAATGCAATTCTAAAATTTGACTAAAAATAGTCAATTTCAACGACGTCTGTCAGGCCAGTTAAAGCCTCCTGAACCATTCTATATTGATAACAGTGTTCTCTAATACTTGAATTATAGTCATTAAACCATCAAAACTATCTACGGGCAGTTTTGAATCCGTCGCGAAGTGATAAAATTGACTATGGCAACGGCGTTGTCTGCGGCTAATTATAGCCTTCCGGAGACAAATTATTGATTTCTGATATTTGTACGTTTATCGACCAAATATTGAATATCTAACCCAAACATCATTTATAACTAGGTATTACCTAAATTTAAGCAAAATATGAAAGAAATCTATTTTTCATCTATTGCCACTGTTTGCTCGATTTTTACGGACAGTCGCTCTTAAGTACTAAGCAAAAGTGTTTAGAGAGCGCGTATTGACATATTACGGGTTTTACTTAATCACAAGGTAGCCTATATTAATTTTATAAAATGTATCGATTGACACTCAACTCTAGAAATATCAATATAAAAATATTTCCTACGGAAATATGTTTTTTTATGTCAAGCCTGAATTATAGTGATAAGATAAAAGTAGGAAATAGTTAGATTGGATTGTGGCAGATTAAGGTGGGACTTGGCGGAGAAGGAAATTCCGGTGCTTTTACCCACGTAAGAAACATAAAGTCAAGGCCAAATTTTAGCTACGAAAAGCAAAGCAAAGTTATTCACTTTTCAATTCAACCTTTTTCGTGATCGAGTGAAGACATACGAATTTTCTTTGACGTTTTGGACTTCTTTCTTTTACCTTTATACAGGTGAGATTTTCAATTATTATTATTCTTATATTATTCTTATATTTTCATACTTTTAATTTGGGTATTATGGACTTGTCACGCCCAAAAGTTCTTGTTTTTGGACACTCGTTTGTCAAAAGTCTCCATCGCGATTTGCGCTCTAATTTCGACGTCCGTGCGGCCATTAGTTTTAATATATACAAAGGGCCTCCGTAAAATTGCATGGAATTGGGGGACGCACAGTAGACAAGTTGATCGCGTTCGATTTAGATAAAGTTCGTTCATTTCGGCCTGCCATTGTAATTTTGGAAGTGGGTACTAATGACCTTAGCCATAGCAAACCCGAAGTAGTGGGTTCCAAAATCGATGACCTCGTTCATCTTTTACTTCAGCTCCCTTATGTTCAGATAGTAGGGGTTTGCTTAATTACACATCGGGCAGCTTCCCCGGAGTTCAACAGGCAGGCGTTTATTTTGAACCAATATTTAGAGGTCGTTCTGGACGGTGTTCCCAACGTTTTTTGCTGGAGTCATAAGGGATTCTTACAGCGCGTAAAATCTCCGTTTCTACCAGACGGTGTTCATTTCAATCGTAGAGCGCAATACACGCTGTATCGCAGTTATCGCGGTGCTATTCTTAAAGTTTTAGCAAGCCTTCCTAGTTGTTAGTCTGTTATCTTCGGTTGTATGTCTTTTATACTTTTATGTCACCAGATACTGTTTAATTCTATTTAGATTTCTTCTTGCACGAGGCTACGCCCTCACACTTTGATTCTCGTGTTGGCTACGTCCACACAGAATATGTTTTATTTGGAGAAGTACTCCATACTTTATAATCCTTGTGAGATTTTATTCTCGTTTATTTGTGATGGCTACGTCCTCACACGTGTTAATCTGAGGCTACGTCCTCATTATTTCTTAGTGGCGTTTTATTGGGCGAGTGGTGGGGCCACTTTGTTGTGTGCCATGCTCGACCCAGCCTATATTGTAGTTTTATTTTATCTTGTTAGATTTTATACTTCATAAGCTTTTAATATTTCCCACTACGTTTTGAGTGTGTTTTTCAGGAATTTTACCATGCCTGCCACTCGAAATCAACGTGCTCAGCGACCAGTATCGGTAGCCGTACCACCAGCACGCCGTTCCCATCGCGCTCGAGCGCCCTGTGCCCCAGGAACAACCACGACGGTTCCTTCGTCCAGTTCTCCTCGGCCAGCAACAGCTGCTCCTCTTGCTCCAGCCTCGGCTATCACGCCCCAACAGCTCCAAGAGATCGTCAGCTCCGTAACCGCAGAAGTGACTCGACGCCTGCAAACTGTAGCAACTCCAGTGCCTGGTGTCCACGCAGTCCCATCGAGTTCTCCTTCTGGACCTGCTGCCTCAGTTACGGAATCGCCTATTGTCCGCATCTCAGAGCACGTTGCGACTCCTCCGACGGCTGTGGCGCAACTTGCTGTTTCCAACGCTCTTGGTTCGGCCCACGCCACAATTTCAGGTGAGACGTTTTTGGCGCCTAATTCTAGCCATGTTCAACCAACGCAGGAATATCACTCTATTAGTTTACCTATAGACT
>CACRXK020009608.1:0-18869 GCA_902702795.2 Paramuricea clavata
ACCCGGGACTGTCCCGGTTTGGACTATGTTGTCCCGGTGTTCCGGTTTTCTTCTTATTGTCCCGGTTTCTGTAGTATTTTAGTAGCTGTATTCTTCAAATAAGGCTCATGTGACAAATATTAATGAAATTCGTTTGGTTCAATACATATCAATGAAATGGCAGCTTCTAGTTCCCCCAAACAATTGCCGAGTTTGTCGCCGATCATTGTAATTCTTGTGACATACGTTGTTTTGACAATTTAGCGTTCGCTTTCAATTCCTATTCATTTTGCCAGGGCTACATGAAGTAAAGCAGCGTAACAGAAGCAGGCGCAATAATCGCGAGCTCTTGAAACGAGAGGATCACAGTTGACAGTTCAAAAGAGTCCAGGGATATTTTCAAGCACTTTTTACTACTGGTATACGGTAGTAAATACTAAATCTTCAATTGATTTTGAAACTCAATCTTCCTCCACAATGATTTTTTTTTCACAATTTGATTTTTTTAATGCAAATGTTCCATTAAAAACCTGTTTTTCTATACAATTTTGTTGAAAAGCTGTCGAAAACTATTTCACTTCTGTGACACAAAATCTCGTAGAGGAATACTCATGCCCATGCACACTAGAAATGTGTATCACAAACAGGGCCGCACATTACGGGAGGTGTGAAGGGGTGTGACACCCCCATAATTTTGAGAAATAGTCCAAAAAGTCGGTCCCAAATGAATCATTTGTCAGACTAGAGTCTGAAAATACCATTTCCGACGATGCCATTTCTCGTGCAACTCCCCCTTCCAAAATGTAAACACGTAAAAACTATGAAAAAGTCGATCCCGACGTATTTTACACCCCTCCAAAATATTTTGGAATGTGCGCCACTGACCACAAAATATTTTAAAGTCTTCCCAAAACCAAAAGAAACTCAATCTTCTTCTGAAAAACGGTAGTAGACTAAAGTGTTTGAAAATATCTCTGAAAGACCAGTAGTAAAAAGGAACAATGTTGCCAGTACAGTACTTCAATGAAATTAAAGCTTGTTGAGAAGATGTTATATGTTACTTATGGGTTTCAATGTTAGTGTAACAAAACTAGTTTTTGTAGCATCCACTGTGAATTTATTGTTTCAATCAAACTTAACTCAGCCAATTTTAACACTAACCCAAATAGACACCACATCAATGAGAAAAGCACGACATTTATTCGAGGGAGGCGTTTATTCGAGGAAGGCGTTTATTTAAGTAAAATGGGAAAATTGGGAAGTGTCCCGGTTTTGAGGACTCGGAGGTTGGAATGTCTGTAATTCGAACCCTGGACTCTCTCCGTCTTTGACTTTGTAATCGAAACTACATCATTCGCAGCGTTCTCGTCCAAAGGCAAAGCTTCGTTCTATGCCTCTGCTTCCTTATTTGTAAATTACTTATCCTTTTTAGTGTATTGTGATGACTGGGAGGAAATTCAAACTTATCAGTCAGTCATTCAGTCATTCAGTCAGTCAGTCATACAGTAAACTTTCCGGGGGGTGTATACGATTTATTTTCGTAGTGATTTATTGTGCTTTGTCAGTACTTTGAAGGTTATTTAAGCAATTTCAGTTAACTTATTTACATATTCTGTTATCCTTTTGCCAAGTTCACAAAAATTTTGAGGAATCGCTTTTGTTATTGTATTTTTTTGTAAATTTTAGAACATTCGCTTCTCATGTTGTGTAAAGGATCTTTACCCCGGAACACCCTATTTTTTTAGTAGCGCAAATGCGCATGCGCTATCAAGCCGTAGGTCACGATGGCGTGACGATATGCTAGGAAGGAGTGACAGTGTTGTTTTCAGATGTATAAACATTTCAGACGTGAATATTGAGCAAATTTTTGAAAATCTACGCAATATATAAATTGATCTTATGCATTACGGGCGTTCAATTAAGTGTCGATAATATTTAGACGGTGTATTCATTATACAGAGCTAGGAAGGAGCTAGACCGCCTAGACAGTGCAGTCAACACTCAAGTGTATAAACATTTCAGACGTATTAAATATTGAGTCGAAAATCTTTGAGATTCTAGGCATTCAATTGAGTGCTGATATTATTTTCACGGTATACTCATTATACAGAGGTACAGTACGTACGAAGAAGCGAGACAGTGTTGTTTTCAAATATATAAACATTTCAGACATGAATATTGAGAAAATCTTTGAGATTCTACGCAATAATATAATATATAAATTGATGTTATAATTACCGGCATTCAATTAAGTGCCAATCGATATTATTTAGACCGTGTATTCATTATACATTGTCATTGACTGTATAAGGTGCTACATCACAGAACTCACTACAAAGAGCGAAAAATTGCATCAGATCTGCATCAGATCAATAAAGCGTAAACAACTATTAAACAGAAGCGGGTGTTTGTACAGGCGTTTACGAAGAAAATATTGCAGTTGAGTCAGAGCTCCTTATTTAAATAAGAAAGACGAGGAGATAGCCAATGTGTTATCGCCAACGTGTTATCGCCAATCGCTTGGCTCGCCAACAAGATTTATGCAATAAGCAAGGAGGTACATGTAGCCAACATGTACTGTCACGGACCTTGTTTACTGTCTAGCACAACGCCGTTGTCAACGGTGCAAACTCGTGTTCAGTGCAACGATAACTCTACCAGAGCTTACGAGAATCAATCTGTAGTATTCTGTACACAGAACTGTATCAAAGCTTGTCAAAACTGCTTTAAACACTGCAGCTATAACTGTGAAACTATCGAAATCTAAAGTGACATTATTCAACATATGCGAAAAGCTGAAAATAGACACAACGTAACCTTCGAAAAGTCAAAGGTCAATGAGACTTGTTATTGTGAAACATGTGACAATTAGGTTAAATGCGGAAGCGGATGGAGCGGATCCACGGAACGGATATGCGGATAAAATACGGAACGGATGAAGATAAAATGCTTCCTTTCAATGATATAACGACGTAGTGCTTATTATTCATAACATATCGTATACAGCTATTTCAATTATAGTTTTAGATAAGTTTAGCATAGCAGTAGCCTCGTGGGGATGCTTTTAGCGACAGCTGCAAATGCAAATGCAAATGCAAATGAAAATTTAGAATATGCAAAATTTGGTTGTTGGTGAAACAATTAAAATTTAGCATGCGTGCAGCATCAAAATAAATAGATAAATTGTGTCAGTTTCACAAGGCACGTTTCTGATGTGTTAGGCTTGTTTCAAATGTCACGCTACTCGTGTGCCGAGCGCATTAAAAGCAATAGATAATAAGATGAAATGCCTTTGGTAATTGTTTATTTCGTAGTGTAAGCCATCGATCAGCTTTTCTAGGTTGTCAGCGAACCTATATAGTTCTTGCAGTGTCTTTTTCAATTTGAAACTTCACACTATCCTTGGATCCCTAGTTATTGTCTGGTGTCGTTTAAAATACTCGCCAGGCTGATATGTATGTTCATATGTATAATCTAGCGTCACCATCCTTGTTTGTCCACCAGTCACAGTAGGACGTATAAAACATGACTCGCTTGCTAGGGTAACCCTATCTGACGCGTTTACATGGCTTATGTAAACAAAAAGATAGCCCTGCTGCTAGGGTCACCCTATCTGTTATTCTGTTTGATAGGGTAACCCTACCCCTAGGGTAACCCTAGTGCGCATGTAAACGCTTCCTGTAAAACATATTGAAGTAGGGTAACCCGTTTGTTAGGGTAACCCTTCTGCTAGGGTGACCCTACCTCCATGTAAACAGGCCCTAAGACTTTGATTTACGTCCTATTAGTTCTTGTTGTTTGGCAATGTTGTCATATTGCATAATTTCTATCATGTTTTGAACACTAATAACCTTTGGATCGAGGATAAGCCACAACCAGTTTGGAATCCGTCAAAATTTTACGCCGGAGGTTTACGCCAGGTGAACACCAACTAAATACGCCACACCCAGAAATATATTTTCAATGAAAACGGAATGGCTGCAATATATCCAAAAAGCTCAAGACCTTAGAATATTAAATCATGGTACCTATAATTTTTCCCAAGTATCAAGATGTATAAATAAATAATTTGATATTATTTTTCATCAGAAGATACTTCAGTCTTCATAATTGACGAATTTTACGGCATTTTACACCCTGCCGATGATCAGGTGATCATGCATTCATTTGCTCTGCCAATGGCGCCAGAGATATCCAGCGTAACACCTACGAATTCCAACCTGGAGCCACAATATGCATCAGTTGATCAATGCACTCTCCTCCTCAGAGCCTCCTTAAGTATTTACAAATAACTTACATGAAGTTTCCTGAATAAAAGTGAGCGCGCGCTGTGTGATGGGAAGATTGAAATGAAGTTGGGGAGGCTCTGCCAGATAATGCGACGAAGTATGGTTTTTGAACCAAACTAGTTGTTTGACCTTTTTTTAAACTTGAAATTGATGGAAATGTGAAAGAAATTGAAATGAATCTTAATAATCTGAGTATCGAAGTTCAATAGAGTCGTTTTTATAAAGAAATGTTGCAATTAAGAGGATATTTATGATTAGATAGCTCGTATCCATTGATATTCATTTGCAATTTCTCAATATTTTTCGATGCAAATGGACAGAAGAAGATATTGATATTGAATTCACTCCAGGATACTCAAGTACACCTGAAAATGAAAGTCGAAAACATGTTTTAACACCCCCGATGGTTGATCGAACTTCGCTACAAACGATTATATAGGACGCCATATTGATTGCATTAACTCTCAGAGGCTTCCTTTATTTAGCTCTGCCCATCACTCCTTTTGCGCTCACTTTTCCCTCACTAGAAACTCCATGTAAGCCTCTGCGGAGGAGAGAGGATCAATGCACAAGACTCTCCCAAAATCTGGTGCATTTGGGTACATTGCAGATTAATGGGTTAAATTGGGACACATATTGGAAGAGAGTTTAGCCCATTGAGTGTCAGCAACTTCCCTAATTGATGAGTAAAACCGTCTGGTGACTTATAAATAGAATAAAATACATAGCAGAGGACTATCTGAGTAGGGTGCAGTGCAACTAGTTGTAGCAGCAGTCGATCTCCCCTTGACACGTAAATTGGCTGGCTTTGAGTAAGGTACATTACATCCTCGTTCCCATGGCCTCTCAGCAGGGTCTTAGCTAGGGGGCCGTGTTGGCTGTGTTATTGCGGCCAAAAAGGGGAAAGCACGGCTAGATAAAATTAACACGGTTTCATTATTTATATAAGGCCGTTTAGGTTCATAAAATAACGGACAGAATTTCTTCCTATTTACTGTACGACGTTGCAAGAAAGTTTGTAAAATCTACCGGTTGTTGAAATTGGCAAAAGTGATCTGTGATGTTTTAATGTTTTGATGGATAATAGGAACTGTATGGTGTTAAAATGGTTTTAAATACCCCCAAGAGTTGCTGAAATAACTTAATATTTTAATGTCAGCTAGTGTGCAATATGAGCGTATGTTCACCTTGTATTTGGTTGCAAAGCATAGAACATTGAACAACCACAGGTATTGTCTGTTGTTGGCAAGCATAACTAGAACCGTGAATTTGGCTATTTGAGCCCGTTTTGAGGTAATTGACATGTGCACACCCTGGTCATTTAGAAACACGCCCAAGATCTAAAATTCTAGCTAAGACCCTGCCTCTCAGCCACGTGCGACTTTCATATATGGGCCCTGGGATACACGGAATCAGAATTAATGCAAGAAAACTTACAGTAGTTTCTGAAGTGCATATACTTTTGAATTGGGACACTACTTTAGCACCCGTTACAATTTTCACAGAGAAGGATTTTGATAGAATAATTTTGCCTGGGAACAAGAACATGGGTGCATTAGGGCACAATGCAACTTAATGGTTAACCCATATGCACAAGACTCGACTCCCTTTTATGAGTAAAATTGTCTTGTGTCGTACTGTGCATACAAAATCTAGACAGATTCTCTGCATTTAAATAATTTGCTTGAAGATATTTGGTATATTGCCAGAACAAGGCCCTGCATCAACCACCAGATACTCGATTCCATGGATTACATCATGCCTGTCAGATGTTGGGATCCTAGGTATAGTGGCGCTACTTGCAAGTGCCTGACTGCAATCCTTGGTCAGAAGACCTTATGCATGCTTAAGTGTAAAGTAGAAAATTTCTATTTTTCCAAATACATTTTGCATAATATTTAATAAGAGTTGTACTCAAGAATTCATCAAATGATGCCATGAAAACTTAAAATTTCCTTTATAATTTGAGCAAATTAGCGGACACTCAATTTTTACAATATGAAACACAACTCAAAAAAAAATTTTCGGTGCCCGGTCCCTTAATTGTCGCAATTTGCAATCTTCAAGTGAAGCGGGCAAGTTTGGACCATGCAGGGCTAACTGCAAATTTTTTTTGGCTACCTGCAAAACAAATAAATATACAGGCCACATGGTGGACAAATTAGAAAGAAACTTCAAGTTGAAGGCCAGACACTTTGTCTCGCATTGTAAAGGCACTTCTTCTATTAGAAAAGGGCTGCATGCATGCACTTTTCTGATTGTTTAACTATAGGCCACGCTTTTTCTTGTTGGATTAACAATTTTGCTCGCTAATATTGAAGGGCGGGAGGGCAAAAAATATAAAAACGAATATTCTGATATCTAATACTGCATGGCACAGTACGTGACATGTACATCCAAAGTCAAAGAATACAGCAAAATAAACATTGCCTCCTTCGGCCATGATGTACTAGTACATTCACGTGGCGTCAGACCTGTATGCGTGACAGTTGCGTGTTGAAGCTATGAATTAGCCTGCATGTCAGCCCATGGATAATAAAATAAATGGATAGGACTCTAGCTGACGTAAGCAAAAACAACCTAGTTGCAATCTGTGACGTCACGCGTATTGCAAAGTTCTCTGCATTTTGTTGTTTCGCTATACTTTCCGCTTTAAAAGAGTAATATTGAAGCACATACTGGTCTAATTGGTTTAAAAACATGCCTAAGCCACGACAAAGTATTCAAGGTAAATGTTTTTCGTCTTTGTTTTGGTATTTTTTTACATTTGTAGCTACGAAATTGGCGTCCCCAATTTTAACGAAATTTGGGATGCCTTTTTCACTGTTTAGTGCTTGAAATATTTGCTAAACTTGACTGGGAATACTTAGAGATTTCATCGTAGAATGGCATAGTTATATTCATTTGCTCTTTGACTAAAATGTTTAGCTGTATTATTGCTAAACATGCCGTTTTTGAGAATTTGGTTTGCAACTAGGTTTCAACATCCAATCACGCCATCAGCCCATTGAAAACAGTAGGTCACGTCAGCTAGTTTCCTATCCATTTATTTTATTATCCATGGTCAGCCCATGCACAGTCACACGTTTTAAAACGTTTTGTCACATTTAACTGTGGTCAGGCGCCTGACTTTAATATTCTCGCACATTTTATATTTTTAGGTGTCTTAATTAGAAAATAATTAATACTAATACGTGAGTTCCTAATTAACTATGGTCGGATGAAAAAAAAAAACAACATCAAAACTGATAAGCGGCATTTATATTTTTTCTGCTTTTTAAAAATACAAGGTCAGGATATCCGTAATCCAACAAAACCTAAGGAATTTAAGGGCACATGCATTGAAGAAACCCCATGTGCCACTGATGGTGGACCCCCTGATATATGCCAGATGAGCAGCATTAAGCGACCATAGCTTTTCAAATAATTGGCAGGCTAGCTACTTTTGTTTTCATATATGACATTCCTAATCCTGTCTCCACTAAATATGTTGTTGTCATTAGACCTATAGCTTGCAATATTCTCAATAATATTTCGATGTTTTTGCAGCCAAGAGAGAGTGCCTTCCTACTGAGTATCAATGTGGAAATGGTCGTTGTCTTAAAAAGGAATGGATTTGTGACAATTATGCAGATTGCTCTGATGGAAGTGATGAGAAACAACTATTGTGTAGTAAGTAACAAATTAATCCAGGAATCAGATGTATAACCTATTAATCTTACAATTGTCTCATTCACAACTCTCTAGTAATCTTAGCCTGGTAAGACTGTACATCTGATACAGCTACCAGACTACAGTATTAATCCATTGAGTGCCTGGACTTAGCTCTCCCCTTGATGAGTAATAAATTGTCTGGCATTAGGGCGCAATTCCAGTCCTCGCACGAAGCTCCTCGCTGCGAGTGCATGCATGAGCACTTCCATCCAATCACAATTAATGCTTACTGTCGATGCAACGGAAGTGTTGATAAAATATTGCACCAATTCCTTTCCTCAAGTTGATCAATTCATTTGATAGAAAATTGATCAACTTCCTGTTACTTTTAGATGAGCCAATTAGATTTCGTTTCAGAACTGATTGACCAATAGCAAACGCACAGGAAGTAAAAAGAAATTTGAATTCGTATGAATTGATCAACTTGAGGAAATACTTACTTCCATAATGCATCGACAATAAGAGTTAAATTTAATTAGATGCAAGACAAGGAGCTTGACGTGCGAGGACTGGAATTGCGCCTTTAGACATGTTCTAAAAAATAATAAAGCAGTGTCCATTATAGGGTTCGAATTAGGCAGGAAAAATCGATTTGCAAGTTTCCTTCTTGAAAATTTGAAGGAAATTTCAGTTTTGAAAAGTGGAAACGTTGCTTGCGAAAAACAAAACGGCGGTCGTTTCGTAGCGTATTTCGTAAATTTTCTCAACAAATTGTACCCATATTAATTCTTCATTTCACACATCTTTTTAGTGCAAAATTACAATAATAGTCCGCAAAATATACTCCATATCTTACATTTTAGTAAAATACATTCGAAATAATTGTGAAAATCAACCTTCTATGTAAACCTTAATTAATACATTGTTTTTGCAAAACTTCATTTGCAAAATGGATGATTTTGCGTTCGCAAAAAGTGAATTTACATTCGCAAATCGTGAATAGCAATTGCCGCTAATTCGAACCCTGCCTTATATTAGGGCACAATACAACTTATGGTTTAATTATAGAGTCTGGGTGCAATGCAACTTAATTAATGAATTAATTCGAACACAATTACTTTTGTAGATTTTACCACCTGTGCATCAGACCAGTTTAGATGTTACAATGGGTATTGTTTACATGGTAGATTTAGATGTGACACACAGAAAGAATGTCTACAAGGTGAAGATGAACTGGATTGTAAGTTTTAAAATTTAACATTTTAATTTATTCTCATGTACTATATATGGAATAATATAATATACGTACAGCTCATCATTATTTAAAAACTTTTATTCAAATTATCCAAATAAATATCCCTAATTTAGGGCTAGTTCCGCTGGGATATGCAATTCAATTTGACAATTTCGCTCTCGATCCCTACCATATACATACAGCCAGCTAGGCCTTGCATGTATATTTTTTGTGGGTATGAATTATGACTAAAGGGAGAGTTACCAATCGGAGAGTTATGATTTGGGAAAGTTATGTTCAAACCACACCCACTTTCCCCAGCGACCACACCCAATTTCTTAACTCTCCCGACATTTCCTTGAACTAACATACGAGAGTTTTTTGTAACTCTCTCTTGTTAACATTATATGATTTAGATGTTAGAGAGTTATCATTTTTTAAAACTTTCCATGTTCACGATTGTGGGAATTAATGATGAGAGTTACAGTATGTCAGTTTTTTGCGAAAACCTAATTAGTAAAGCTTGTTTCTTCGGATTTTCATCTTCAAACCGCAGGAAATATAGTACAACTTGACTCAGTTAAACAATGAGATGCTTGCATTAGAAGGGTCAAAGTACCCCCAGAAGCATGCTTTGGCGTGATATTTGGCAGTACGTATAATGGTAAGCATAGTTGCAAGAAAATTGAAAAAATTAAGAAAATTCAATCTTTCAGCAATTACATACCGTAGCTCGTAGCTCCATGTCAAAAGAAACAAACTAGAAACTCTGTTTGTATACACGTTACACTTGATTAAGAACCATATATTTTTACAAACCATAAAAATTATTAAGATGTTATTTGTTAAATATTGCTTTTTTGGTGTTTGGTTCATTGTTATAGTTTTGTTAAAAGTTCAAACAAGAAAAACTGTCAATAATTTATTTGCATGCTCATACTCGCTTCACTTGGTAAGTACTAAAGTACTACTAGTAGAAGCTAGTGTGAAATGTTGGAACGCTAAAACTTGAGAAAAAAGTAAATTTACTAAAATGTGGACTTTTCTTCCCCAAAACTGACTATTAACTCTCTTCATTGCCACAATCTGAATGCGGAGAGGTTTAAAAAATAGATACGCTGAGCGTACATGCGCCCGCTATCAGTATGGTTCGGCAGATCTAGCGCGAGTATAGGTTCAAGATAGGCTATAGATTCAAATACATTCATTTCTTGCTCTCTATTGACATCCAATAGCTCTGAAGGTTGTAAACAGTTATTATACCAGTTTTCCCAGCTAAATTAATCTAGTTTTATTCTAATGTACGGTATCGTTAATCGAGTTTTCATAATAATCATAAAATCTTAACACAATTTTTTCATCGTCAAAATACGAAATTTTGATACACTCCTTGCTAAGATGAGCTGTTGGACGTCAGTTCCAGTCTCTTTCAATTGTTTTTGTCTGCGCGGTTATATATTGGACTCCAGTTCTAGCTTGAGATACCTAAATTGTTATCTGACGACCAACATGGCAACATACAGTTTTCAGCAATAGCACGTGATATTTTTGGATAAATTAGGATTAATTAAATTAAATTAACGCGACAAGCTGCCTGAAAGCTACAATGTTTTGAAATTATATTTGGAAGTTTTCGTTGCCAAACAACTTGTGCAAGATTTATAAAGTTCTTTTTGGAAAAATAACGAATGTTATTCAATTTTTAAAGTATTTGAGATGATTATTTATAAATTTCATACAAATTGATATATTGATTGTATTAAAATACGCTCGCGTTCCAGTAAAGACGTCGGAGATAGCGTTTAGAATCAATTAATTTGAAATACCTTACTTGTATTAAAATTCGCGTCGTACTCATTTCGCTCAGCTTTAAATTCGCGCACCTTGTTGAGACTTATTCGCGCTGCTTGAAATTCGCACAAGTAATTTTCCGTGTTCTTTTTGGTTTGTTTATTAATAATAGAACTATTAACGCATTTATAATATATAAATATTTTTTGAATGACCTCAAAAAATGGCTTCAAAATTATGTAATGTAAGCAAAATTCATGATAGCTATAACAATTAATAAAGCGCGAGTTCAAAATACCAACAAGAACTAATACAATAATGCAAGTCCAAAAATATAAACTCAACTAATTTGCATTGCATTAGTAACAATGAGTGTCTCATACAGGCCTCGAAATAAATCCGGCGGAGGTTATACCGGTCATTATCACCGGCGGATCACTAAATTTACCGGTCACAGCGGAATTTATGCCGGTCATTGTCACTCCTTAGCTTCTTTTTCCCCTCATCTTTCGCGTGACTCGTAATTTTAGAAACAATTGTGTATTTTAATTGTATTTGTATACGAAGTAGAAATATGGCGTTTATCCAGCCTAGCCCTAGGCCCTCTCTCGCGCGCTTGCTATGCTTGATTCGTTTTTTGTTGGTGAAAGCTGCAGAACGGCTAAGGACCAGGCTGGCGTTTATCAGAGCTGTAGTAGTAAATCATTACTAATAACATTAACATTGTTTACTAGCAAATTAATATAATAAGTCGCAAATGACAACTGTAGTTTGAGTTGCGAGCATGCTTTAAGGCTGTATTCCAGTTACGCGTTTTTCATATGTGCGTATACACGCACGTAAAAGTTGAAATCACTTTACATCCTACTTATGAAATAACTTAATTTATAAAAGGACAGCATTCAGTTTTGGGTATGATTTAATGTGTACTTGTTTAGGTTATTTGCACTTATATGAAACTTTAAAAGATTTAAATTTTTCCGTCGCACGTGTGAAAAACGCGTAACTGGAAAACAGCCCTTAGGCACAATGCTTGCGGTATATCGTATCTGTACGACCAAATGTGTCACTTCTCGCCGCCCTAATTATCCTGCACCGTAGACGGACATACACTTCTTTGGAAAATTGGAAATAAAAAATCTGTTCCGTTTTTTAACGTACTTTTTATTAAAAAAGTTACCGGTCACGCATGTCCGCCAGGTAACAATATTTGCCGGTCAAACTGTGAAATTTTACCGGTCATCGGACCGGCACTTATTTCAAGGTCTGGTCTCATATTTTGTATCTCCCCCTCTCAAAAGAGGGGCGAATACCCTAAGAATATCGGCCCCCTTTAGGATATTCGCCCCCCATATATGCGATGCGGTTTATTCAAATAACTAGAATTTCGTGATACTTTGATCTTATTAGTGCCTTACACGTTTGACAATTTAACTCTGCAATTAACTAAAGCTTTTTTGTCTTTTTTGAAACGTATTATTAGAGTATTGGCAAGTTTTACCATTCAGAGATTTACAAACTAATATTGAAATAATGCAAGTAAAAAACAGTTTCATATATGATATATACGCGTATTCACTAATGAGTAATCTTATGACAACTTATAAGCCATACATTTTCCGATAACGATATGACTATATAACGATATGACTATTCCGATAACGATATGATATATACGCGTATTCACTAATGAGTAATCTTATGACAACTTATAAGCCATACATTTTCCGATAACGACAAAACGTGGATCGGATGCTTTATATTTTATAAATTCATTTTGAAAATATTTAATATATTGAATAATGCTCATTACATTTATATGACGAAATGTTTCTGGGTCTTGAATGGGTATGACACAGCCTAGTCCCAGGCTCTCTCTCTATTCGCTGCTTTGATATATTGACACATATTGTACATATACTATAAGAGCCGACTAAGACCGTCTATTTAATTTATATTTTCGAATTCGATCAATTCCATCATGTGTGTCAATACAATAATAATGTGCTTCAGTAACATAACTATAGGGAAATAACAACACGCTAGCTGAGGCGAAGTCACCAAGTTCAAATTTGGCATGTGTCATAATGTGCTACTGACTACTGTTAATAATAACAATTGAAACTAAAGTATTTCTTCCATAAACACGATAGTAAATTTATAGCTTAATAGCCTTAGCTGATGTGGTGGTATAGACCTAAATACCATAAACACGATCTATATATAAGAACTACCTAACCAATTCAATTATTTTCAATCAATGACAATCATTAATGAATAATTTTGTGAATACTGCATCGATGGAGACAAGTAGATTTTTAGTGCTCTTTATAATGAAATTAAACAGTTTGATTATAAAAAAAACATATACTTGACAATATACCAGTAATTACAATAACCACCACGGTGATTACTTTTTAACAATGAGTTTAAGGGTTAACACCGAAAATGCAAAATATGCATGGTGTGCTGTGAAACGTACGATAAGTCCTATTGATCTACTGTATGCCCTTTCGATACATGTATAATTGTAACATTGTATTCTTAACAATTTCGAATTGATACTGATTTCAAATGACTAAAGCAATATGTTATAATTATCAGTGCAACTGTTAGGAAAGGTGAAGTTTCTAAAGGGGGGCGAATTAATTTCCTAAAGGGGGGCGAGTTTCCTAAAGAATTTCCCCCCCCCCCCCCCGGAGGGCGATATTGTAGGGGGGGGGGGCTAAATTCCTGGGACACCGGGTTTATTATGTTTTTAGCAATTATGTTCAAGAAAAACCTTTCATGCAATTTATTCACTAATAGATTACGTACGATTGTATGCATGTGTACCCATTCTGCATCATAATCATTGATAATATATTATATTACTTAGGTGACTACCCAACAAATTGTTCTGCTGATTATTTCCAATGTAACAATGCAAATTGTATTGACAAGTTATTCCGGTGTGATGGTGAAGATGACTGTGGTGATAATACTGATGAAACTGACTGTAGTGAGTATATACACTTTAGTCTGATATTTATATAGTTATATCTTATTTCAGTATTAATTTATTGAAAACTATATTGATATAATGATTCTTTTTCTTGGGTGCATTATTATTTGAGGTCATATAAAGACAATGTTCTTTATGTATAATCAAAATTCATGCTAATTAATTGTCGGCTGTTAATAAGTTACCGATCGAGTTTATATAGTCGATAGTAGGCCTATAGGTATTGATTTGTAAGATTGATCTCATTTAATGTGTATATTAATTTCTATATTTTCCACAGGTACAGCATGCAGTCCTAGTTCTTTTACTTGTAAATCTGGAAAATGCATCCCTCGGAATTTGAAATGTAATGGAAAGAATGACTGTTTGGATGGTTCTGATGAAGACTCGTGCCCAACAGGTATAACTTAATTTATATATATATATATATATATATATATATATATATATATATATATATATATATATATATATATATATATATATATATATATATATATATATATATATATATATATATATATATATATATATATATATATATAATCTTGCAAAAATGAAATGTATTTGCAAGAAATTTATCAATCATCAAATAGATCAAATCTCAAGAAATGTTTGCTATTTCGCTGTCGTCATGCAGTCGTTATAATGCAAACTTTAAATTGGACCAATCAGTGTCCGCTATTCATGACAGTCCGCCATATTTTTGAGATCAGTTGGGATGACCACCCACCGAAACTTCGTTGGTGACCCACGCCCGCGATCATTGATGAACTTTAGACTTCGCTAATGCTTTCGTTTCCCCGGGTGTAAATAGCCGGTTTAAATAGTGTTATATGTTACCATGGTTACCACTGATGGGGATGTTTGCCTATTCATATGCAATAGTATAGCTGACATTCTGCAATACTTTATTTCTCAGTGAGCCCACCAACCTGTTCAAAGGATGAGTTTCTTTGTGATGGTGAATGTATGTTTGACTTTATGAAATGTGATGGTGAATCAGATTGCAAAGATGGGGCTGATGAGTTAGGATGTGGTGAGTTATTGAGTAGAAACGTAATGTGATTAAGCTATATATAGTTTCCCACAATGGGGTGCACAATCGCATGCACTAGCTAGGATGAAACTTACAAGAAACACAGAAGTGCATGTACCCGCACATCATCTTCTGAATTAGAACGTTTTTAATATACAGGGGTATCAAATTTTCATATTTGGTAAGATCAGGCTTTTAGCTATTGAATGACATGCTTTTCATACCAAGTGGAGAAAAAATAAGCATGTACGAGGCCGATCAAAAATGTTAGTCAAAATCGCATATTTTTTACCTCTGTGCCTAATTAAAACAATGCATAACAAAAGAAAAAGCAATTAATCACTAACGTGTCGTAGCTTAGCTAAGATTTATTCCTACTTAATAATAATTATGAATATGTGCGTAGTTTAATGAACTGAAATTCATCAACTTAAGTACCAAAGGGAGTTCATTTTCAATGGTTTTAGACCCAACTCTCAACGGGAAAATATGCAATTCTGACTAACATTTTTTATCGGATTCGTATTTGCTCATTTTTAGTGTGAACTTCACAGTATTGTGATGGTGGGGAAAATTCAAACGAAACAGTCAGTCAGTCATTCATTCAGTCAGTCATACAGTAAACTTTCCGGGTGGCGTGTACGATTTATGTTCGTAGTGATTTATTGTGCTTAGTCAGTACTTTGAAGGTTATTTAGGCAATTTCAGTTAACTTATTTACATATTCTGTTATCCTTTTACCAAGTTCACAAAAATTTCGAGCAATCGCTTTCGTTAATGTAATTCTTTGTAAATTTTAGAACATTCGCTTCTCATGTTGTGTAAAGGATCTTTACCCCGGAACACCCGATTTTTCTTTAGTAGCGCAAATGCGCATGCGCTATCAAGCCGTAGATCACGATGGCGTGACGATATGCTAGGAAGGAGTGACAGTGTTGTTTTCAGATGTATAAACATTTCAGACGTGAATATTGAGTAAATCTTTGAAAATCTACGCAATATATAAATTGATCTTATGCACTACGGCCGTTCAATTAATAAGTGTCGATAATATTTAGGCGGTATATTCATTATACAGAGCTAGGAAGGAGCTAGACCGCCTAGACAGTGCATTTAAGACTCAAGTGTATAAACATTTCAGACGTAAATATTGAGCCGAAAATCTTTGAGATTCTAGGTATTCAATTGAGTGCTGATATTATTTTCACGGTATACTCATTATTCAGGGGTACAGTATGTACGAAGAAGCGAGACAGTGTTGTTTTTCAAATATATAAACATTTCAGACATGAATATTGAGAAAATTTTTGAGATTCTACGCAATAATATGATATATAAATTGATGAGTATGAGTACGTTCAATTAAGTGCCCATCGATAGACGATATTATTTAGACCGTGTATTCATTATACATTGTTATTTGACTTTGAAGTCAAAGGTCAATGCGGACTTGTTATTGTAAAACATGTCACAATTAGGTTAAAATGCGGAAGCGGATGGAGCGGACCACAGAACGGAAATGCGAAAAAAATACGGAACGGATGAAGATAAAATGCTTCCTTTCAATGATGTAACGACGTAGTGCTTATTATTTATAACATATCGTATACATCTATTTCAATTATAAATTTGCAGTAGCCTTGTGCGGATGCTTTTAGCGACAGCTGCAATTGAAATTTTGAATTGTCGCGTGTAGCATCACAATAGATAGATCAATTGTATCAGTTTCACAAAGCACGTTTCTGATGTGTTAGGCTTGTTTCAAACGTCACGCTACTCGTGTGTCGAGCGCATTAAAAGCAATATATAATGAGATGAAATGCCGTTGGTGATTGTTTATTTCGTAGTGTAAGACATCAGCTTTTCTAGGTTGTCAGCGATCCTATATAGTTCTTGCAGAATCTTTTTCAATTTGAAACTTCACACTATCCTTGGATCCCTAGTTTATCCATTTGGCATGAAGAAGATATCATTCAACAGCTAAAAGCATGATCTTTCCGAATGTGTTAAAATCTCGTTCATACGCAGAGTAATTCGGATACAATTGCGCGCTGAAGTTCGATTACCTTTTTTTTTATACACCCTGTATACACTAAATTGATTAATTGGTATCAGTGAATTTGACTGACAGTCTTTGTATTATTATAACAGCTGCAATTACATGTTCAAGTAGAGAAGTTTTATGTGATGATGGCAAGTCGTGTGTTATGAAATACAAGTTGTGCAATGGTAGAGTGGATTGTCCTGATGGGAGTGATGAAAAAGCATCAAGATGCCCCACTCCAGCAACTGGTAAGTTTGTCATTGTATAGTGATGATAATGACGGAGATGGTTGATTAACTAATCGATGGATGAATGCATGATGAGCGATTGATGGTGATCATCGAGAACTAGATTTCATTGATTGCCATACACATTTGGAACTTTTGCATGTGAATGAATTATTATAGGCAGCATGCGCATGTGGACTTTTTGTAATGTATATAATATATGAATGTCTGATGCTTATCAGTAAGACCAGTGAACTACGTCGCTCACGTAAATATCTCATCGTATATATAGGTGTAACAAAATATGAAAACCAGACAACACAAATTACCGCATGGTTATATTTATCTACATTTGTGTTATTGTACACTCCGTAATATGTTAAGATGAAAATGTTCTGGAGTGTGTATTATATAATTTCCATACCCAGCGCAAGCAGAAAGATGTTGTCTGCCGCGGCTGGGTCTTGAACCCGCCACCTTCGAATTACTAGATCGACGCTCTACCAACTGAGCTACACGGTCAGACGGATTTAAGACTGGAAATTATATATATAAGACGGATTTAAGACTATATATATATATATATATATATATATATATATATATATATATATATATATATATATATATATATATATATATATATATATATATATATATATATATATATATATATATCGGGTGGCCCAAAAAAAAGTACTCATCTTTGATTCAGTATAACTTAAAAAGTAATAGAGTTCTGACACTTAAACAATAGGCATTGTATTCAGTAATGTATAACTTAAATTTTCGTATATACCATTTGCATTTTAATACAGTATTGACTGAGATAACTGCGTTTAAAGTTGAGTTAACGTTTCGGGAAATGTCGAAAATGAGCAAAAAACGGCCTATTAAAGTAATTTTGTCAACGCAACTATGCAATATCTTTGGGGGCAATTTCCTGGCCGACTGATGAGTAAACGGGGTGATTGGCCTTGGCCCCCTCGTTCTCCTGACCTGACGGTGTGCGATTTTTTTCTTTGGGGCTACTTGAAGCATCAAATTTGGAATGTGCCACATGATGAACAACCACATAATTTGAGAGAGCTTCGTGAGGCAATTGTAACAGCATGCCGCAACCTGGATGCCCAGATGATCCGAAATTCATTCGACTGCATGCTCACACGGGCAAGAAAGTGCATTCTTGCTGCGGGGCATGCATTTCCTAATGAATAGCATTTTTATCTGGAAAACAAACGTGTACTTTTCGACTGCAGTGTACCTACGCACAGGTTATTGCGGTATTAACATTTAATAGGCAGTTTTTTGCTCATTTTCGACATTTCCCGAAACGTTAACTCAACTTTAAACGCAGTTATCTCAGTCAATACTGTATTAAAATGCAAATGGTATATACGAAAATTTAAGTTATAATTACTGAATACAATGCCTATTGTTTAAGTGTCAGAACTCTTTTACTTTTTAAGTTATACTGAATCAAAGATGAGTACTTTTTTTTGGGCCACCCGGTATATATATATATATATATATATATATATATATATATATATATATATATATATATATATATATATATATATATATATATATATATATATGTATATG
>CACRXK020009609.1:3063-18869 GCA_902702795.2 Paramuricea clavata
CTTAATTTACAAGAGAAATTATTCACATACTCCATCAGAAAGAATCTTTAAGAAAACGAGCAAGAAAGTCTAATTCGGCATTGCTACGGGAAAAATTTCGTGAACTACGAAAGTCAGCTAAACGCATGATCAAAACCAAAAAGCCTGATTATATAAGGAACCTTGCTAATACGATAAAATTTAATCCTAAACAATTTTGGAAATTTTTCAAATCGAAATCAAATAAATCAACATTACCTGATACCATGACCCTAGCTGACTCGACATTTAAATCATCAAATGATAAACAAAATCAATGATAGAAAAGTGCATACCATGTCAAGCAGCGACATCCACCAAACATCACGAACCTCTACAAATGACGAAACTACCCGATGGACCGTGGCAGAAACTTTCAGCAGATTTTTGTGGACCCCTATCAAGCGGTGACTATCTACTCGTAGTCATTGATGAATATTCTGGGTATTCGGAAGTAGAAATTCTGTAATCCACCTCAGCAAAGGCAACAATACCAAAGTTTGACAAGATTCTTTCTACCCATGGCATTCCGATAGAAATAAAAACTGATAACGGACCCCCTTTTAATAGTCAAGAATTTAAGACATTTTCAGAAGATCTAGGATTCAGCCACCGAAATATTACTCCACTGTCGCCCAAGGCAAATGCCGAAGCAGAAAGATTCATGCAAACTTTAAACAAAGCAATTATCACGGCACACACCGAGCAGCTCAATTGGAAACAACAGCTGTATCGTTTTCTGCGCAACTATCGCGCAATTCCGCACGCAAGTACCGACAAAACACACGCGGAACTATTATTTGGAAGAAAGATGAGAATAAAACTGCCAGAAGTTTCCCCAACTGTTATTGATTCTGACCTCAGGTGTAAAGATGCGACCGCTAAAAGAAAAATGAAAGAATATGCCGATGACAGAAACAATGCGAAACCAGCTACGTTTCAGATTGGAGACGATGTGCTAGTACGACAGCGAAAGCGTAACAAATTCTCGTCGTACAAAAATCCCATCCCATCCCATCCCATACCATACCATACCATACCATACCATACCATACCATACCATACCACATAGTCGCCATAAAAGGCAGCATTACTACAGCTGATAGGCCAAACACAAGATAACAAGAAATTCATCATATTTTAAGAAGATAACACACCGTCCACTTGTGGATCCACTACGAATGACGATAATGGTGAAGACGAGGATATTCGAAACAGTCATATTGAAGAACCAGGGATACAAGAACAACCACAAAGAAGATATCCTTTAATCGCAGCGAACTATTATAGAGACTGCAAAAAAAAATCCAGAATACACACACTATAGAGTGCGGCAAACAATTAATGAATTATTAAATCGGAAATCTAAACAACAGCGATCAACGAGATTAATATGAACGGCAAAGTAATAGTAGGCGATGAAGAAATTGCAAAGGAATTCAATAAATATTTCTCTTAAGTAGGCAAAAAATTAGCAGAAGAAATTCCTGATAACGATCTTGACCCTTTACATTATATGAATCCAGTGTCAAGTTCATTTACTTTCAAAACAATATCAGAAGAGGATGTAAACCGCATTATTTCCAGTATGAAAACCTGCAAATCTGCAGGAATTGACAAAATTTCGGTCAAACTCATACAAGCAGCTGGGAAAACTACTTTGAAGTCCTTGAAAATATATATTCAATTTGTCTTTAAATTAAATACTGGAATATTCCCAGTGATTGGAAAATTGCTCGTGTTACGCCAATCTATAAATCCGAAAATAAGACAGACTGCGGTAATTATAGACCAATTTCTATTATATCAAATGTCACTCAAGTCTTTGAAAAAGTTATTTATAGCCAATTAATTACCTTTCTGAATGAAAACAAAGTTATCGCCTAAAAACTTCAGAAAGGGGTGACCGTTGGTAAAATGTAATCTTATATTCGGTATTCGTGATCGCTTTACTACCCTTATAGCCTGTCGTTTAAATTCTTCGTTGATAAATGGTAGCTTTACATAGGTAAATTGCTGCTGTTCTAATTCCTCCGGTTCGTTATCTTGCTTGTTATGCCGTTGTCTGTTCTTGTGAATCGTTCTTCTAATTATGGATTTAATGAATGTTTTGGGATATCCATTGGCAGTGAATAACTCCGTAATGAGATTAAGTGACTTCTTTTGTGTTGTGGAATCAGTTGAACAATAAATAGCCCTGTTTACTTCCCCAGTTACTATGATTCGTTTAGAGAATATTGACCCGTGGCTGTCCCATGGTGTAATGCATTGACTGTAAATTGGTTTTATGTAGAGGGTTGTAGTGAATATTTGAGTATCGAGGTTCCAAGTAACAAGGGTATCCAAAAAAGGTAATTGGTTGTTATTTGGCAACTCAAGTGTCAATTTGATTGCACTGTTTATAGGTTATTGGCTAATGTTAAAACTTTTGTCCTGAAAGGTCTATACATAACAGGAAAGCAAAATAATCGTCGATAAATCGCTTGAGAGTGACAAATCCATTAGACTTAAGTAAAATTTGATTGTCGAGTTCATTCATATATATAGTCGCTAAAATGGGGGCCAAGTTGTTCCCCATAGCCAAACCTGATTGCTGTTTGTAGCCTTTGCCGTCAATCAAAACCCGGTCGCTAGTCAAACAGAGACGAACCAGTTCTTCGAAGTCTTTGTCGCTAAGAGCATGCAACCGACAATCAGCTTTGTGTTGGTGGAAGAAACGCCGTGCAACTGTGAAAATGCTAGGAGTATGATCGTCTATATCAGCCAAAGGTATAGACCCGTATAAGTTACATACGTCTATGCTGCAGAAACCATGTACTGAATTACTGTCCGTATTGGACATGAAATTGATAAATTCGTCAGTGTTTTTTAAATGAGCTGGAATATGTTTTAAAAGTTCTTGTAATGATTTGGCTAGGTACTTGGACAGAGAAGTTGCGGGTGTATTTGTAGCTGCGTGTATATAGGTCTGCCTTTAAGTTCCGATCCCTCCTTATGATCTTTGGGTAGACAGTAGGCAGAGCAGGGTAGTGGTTCACAGCAGATAGTAGCTTTGAGATCCTTATATAACTTGGGGTTCTTATATCGATATTTGTTAGTAACTTTGTTCAAACGGGTATTAAAGTTTATTTGTTCCGTCCTCGGTAGATTTAGTCTATTTAATTCTTTATAATTTCCTGTCTCTTTTGTTGATCTATGTAGCCTATCATAATATGATGTTGAATCCAAAGCAAGTAATCGTTTAGTCTTATCCGTGGGGGTGATAACTATGTCCTTTGGTGGAAAATCATAGGTTAGTGACTTATTTTTAAGAATCTTTTTACCATGCTTATTACCTTCATCGATCACGCGAGCCATCCCTCCTTTGAATTCATTTATGGCGTTGTCGGGAGTGTTTTGGCGTTTGAGTTGGTCTGTAGCATGTTGAAGACTGGTTTTAGCTAGTAAACTAAGTCTGGGGAGATGTTTAGGTTCGGCGTTTACTAAGGAGGGGCCCTTTTCCAGAATGTTTTTAAGACCATCGTTCAACGCTTGAGACGATATGTTTTTGAATCCTTGTGGCTTGTTGGAAGTTGATGTTGACGAAGTGTGGTGGCATTGTCGGTTCAGTAGTTGCTGGAGTTTACGTTGTTTGGTCTCGTTTAGGGAGGTTTGGAAGCGTACAATTTCTTGATCTTCGTGTTGAATCAGTGGAAATACGTACTGGCGAGTCTTATATAAGCGGTGATATTGAGTATTGATTGCTAATTGTAACCACTGTCTGCTATGTTGTTGTGTTAGTTTCCTGGCTGCTGGACAGTTGGTGGTGTTTTCCAGTATGTTTTTAGCTCGCAAACCATTAGGTATAACATTTAACGACTTGCACGTACGTAAGAAGGAAATATTACTGAGATGACGAATAATTTTCTTCGCTGTACGATAATATGAATGGGTGTGAGGTACCATGTCTGTTCAATGACAATTTTCTTCAACAGCATATCACAGGATCTACGCACCTCGGAGGAAATAAATTGGATTTGCTACTATGTAACCAACCTGAACTAATCCGAGATATTAGAACGCTGGATCATTGTGATTTCCCCAGTGATCATTTTCCAGTCGAGTTCTCAATTACACAAACTTTCAGTCGAGCTCGTCGTATCCGACTTAATGTTTATGATTTCAATCATGGAAGATTTCAAGAACTTCGGACGTTCCTACAGAGAACACCGATTGAAATAGATCTCACAGAAAATATTGACGAGTGTTGGATGCAATGGAAAAGTAATTTTCAAGCAGCCGTTGATCAATTTGTCCCTGTTAAGACGATAACCAATAAAAATTCTCCACCATGGATTGACTGTGCGGTTCGATATCTCATTCGAAAGAAATATACAGCACTGAGAAAGTACCGTTTGGATAAGTCAGATTCTCGGAAATTGAAACTACGAACAATCAGTCAAAACGTTAAAAAATTAATCAGGCGAAAGCACCGTGAATATCTTCATAAGATTGAATCATCGTTCTGTTCCAATCATTAAACATTTTGGTCTTATCATAAAGCTATGCTTCACAATCGAACAGATCAAAATACTCGCATAACATATAACGGCATCACGGCGAAAACCCCACGCGAAAAAGCAGAACTTTTTAACTCATACTTTGCGTCTGTTTTTCAAACTTCACGGTTGAACAAAAGCACGGAGAACGATGATTACGACGACACTCCACCTAAAACTCATGTAGAGTTGTCCAATATTACTGTTAGTGTGGAAGAAGTCGTGAACAATTTACGCAATTTAGATGTAACCAAGGCACATGGCCCTGACAGAATTCACCCTCGCCTATTAAAGGAATGTAGTGAACAAATTGGACCAAGTTTGTGTGCGTTATTCAATCATTCTCTGAACTGCGGCAGAGTACCCATAGAATGGAAGGCTGCGAACATCACACCTGTTCATAAGAAGGAGTCAAAAGAAGTAGCTGAGAACTTTCGTCCTATCTCGCTGTTGTCGATTGTTAGCAGGTTTCTCGAACGCTCTGTATGCAGCAATCTGTACAACCATATATCCCATCTAATCGCTGATGAACAACATGGCTTCATCAGAAACCGATCGTGTGTGACACAACTTCTGTCTGTTTTCACGCTATCGGCAAGAGCTTGTACAAGAACATCCAAACAGACATTCTATATTTGGACTTCGCCAAAGCATTCGACTCCGTTGACCATGACATTCTCCTTGCCAAACTAAAATCAAATGGGGTAAATGGAAACTTGTTAAATTGGTTCACCGACTACCTGCACGGCCGTGTTCAAAGAGTCGTTGTAGATGGTGTAGCATCCGATTGGGCGACTGTAACGTCTGGCGTTCCTCAAGGAAGTTTACTTGGTCCTATACTTTTCGTTATCTTTATCAATGATTACCCTAATGTTGTGTCTGATACGTCACAGACAGCACTGTATGCTGATGATTCGAAACTTTACAAGAGCATATCCTGTCTCGGTAGCTGTGAAAGCTTGCAACAATCCCTGAATCATCTGAGTATATGGAGCCATAACAACAACATTATTTTTAACGCATCGAAGTGTAAGGTATTGACAGTAACCCGAAAAAGCAACCATCTTGGAAATACGACGCTGGTCCACGTTAGAAAAGAAAAAGACCTGGGATGTATCATTATCAACCACCTCACTTGGGATCAACAAGTCCTCGTTGTGGTGTGCAAAGCCAACAAAATGCTTGGACTCTTACGTAGGACATGCCCCTTGCTGACCAACACGAAAGTGCGGCGTTCCTTGTACCTCTCCCTGGTGAAGTGCCACCTCGATTACGCTACCCAAGTCTGGTCTCCAGCACTCACTTCACTTAAAATCAAAATTGAAAATGTTCAAAGAAGGGCAACGAGGAGGATCCTGAAGCAACGAAAAGGTGAACAGTCGTACAAGGAAAGACTGGTGACCTTGAAGTTACTGCCATTATGTTACAATCGCGAAGTAAAGGATTTGGTTTTCTTTTACAAGGCAATGCACGGGTATAGAAATTTGGATATCAATAACTTTGTTTCCTTTGTAACCCACGGACGTACTAGGTTAAGTGAAGCGAGAACTCTAAAAACTCCGTCCTGCAGAGCAAGCACCTTCCAAGGATCGTACTTTAACCGTATAGTCAAGCTCTGGAACAGTATTATGGTCACTTCCACTTCTCAAAACTTTTCCAGCTTATCGACGTTTAAAACGTTGGCTAAAAACACATTTAGTTTAGAGCTGAACAGAACCTTTGACGTGGACATGACGTGCACATGGAGTCTGGTGCGGGACTGCTCTTGCCATAGGTCATAGAGTAAACCAATTATTTAGAAGTAAAGCGTCCAAATAGGAATGAATGATGATGTTTCGTGCGTCATCTTAACTAATCACTCCATGCAAGAGAGTTTGACTAGCTTGATCTCCAAATCATCATTCGCTCTTGTTTGACCGTTTTGCTACTTTCATTGTTTTCATAGTTTTATAACATATATTATGTATTTATGTCTTTGCCTTCCTGCTTTTCACGAGGTGTTGCATTTAACGAGCTCAGTTTACTGGCAAAACAAAACACTCGGCTTGGGATAATTTGGCTGTGAAATTGATTCACAGCCGCTTTATTTAAAATCTCGTCATTTAATTAGAAATATCATAAAATCATTAAAATTGATCATTTGAGTTAATAACTTGAGTCTGTTAATGTTCATTGCCAGTAAAGGTGGCAGGACTACACGCCAATTAGGCAAAAAAGGTATAATAATGATATGTACAAGAAAAAACAACAAACTAAAATACAAAGTGGCAGGCCAGCGGGTGGAGGTGGGAAGAAAATTCGTATGTCTTCACTCGATCACGAGAAAGATTGAATTGAGAAGTGAATAACTTTGCTTTGCTTTTAGTAGCTAAAATTTGGCCTTGACTTTATGTTTCTTACGTAGGTAAAAGCACCGGAATTTCCTTCTCCGCCAAGTCCCACCTTAATCTGCCACAATCCAATCTAACTATTTCCTACTTTTATCTTATCACTATAATTCAGGCTTGACATAAAAAACCATATTTCCGTAGGAAATATTTTTATTTATAAATATCTGTTATTACTTATTAGAGAAGGGAGGTGCCTTGCATGGGACTTCTATATAGCCTCGTTCGCACCTTCCCTTTTGGGCCAGTTGATATTGAACTAATTATTAAAAAGGAATTTATGTCACCAATAAAGTTGTTAAATAAAATAAAATAAAAATAGTGCATGTATGAACTTGGCTATAAGATTTCTTCAGACATAAAAATACACTATATATATATATATATATATATATATATATATATATATATATATATATATATATATATATATATTTTGTACTGTTCACGAATGACAAAGGACGAAATTGCAAGCAAAAAGAAAGGGAGGGATGTAGTGTTAATATTAACATAATTAGTTAATTAGTTAATATATAAGTAAGGGGTGTGATTTAAGATAGGGCAAGGACAAATACATTATTCAGGGAGAATTGACAAGCTGTAACGATTCATATAGCGAAAGGAATAAATACATAAAACATTATAATTTCCCTTTGTTTTCACCCTTCAGTAAACCGCCATCTTGAAATTTTTATAATTACGTCATTGTCATCTATACGCTGTCGCTGATTGGCTGGAAACACGCTTACAAACTTCCGGTACGCGCAACGATGGCAATATATCTGGGGCCGGTTGTATCAAAGGCATTTAACTTAAACGGTGTTTAGCCGCTATCCAGCGTATAAATTTCTTATCCGACGGATAGTTAAACGGCCGATAAAATTGCGTTGTACGAAGCCCGTTTAGTACCGTTTTACTAATTGGGTCCAGTCCGCGTTTTACTAGTCCAGTCCAGTCCAGTCCGCGACTTACCAGTCCAGCCCAGTCCGCGTTTTACCACATGCCTGTTTTAATAGCTAAAAGTGGGAGTCTTATACTGCTTGAACTATATAAAGGAACAAAAGAAGGCGTATACTTAACGTATAAACACTGACACTGGTGTGCGTGTTTATAGCAAAGCCAAGGAATTACAAGTGATCAGCAAGTGACCTCAGTAAATCTCAAGATCAAGCGCCGGCAGTCAAAAGTGATTTTTTTCATGTTCATTCGGGATTTAAAAAGATAACTCCTCAACAGGATTGTGCATTTCTATAAATATCCCATACCCTTTCATTCGAAATGATCATTGTTTTATCTTCAAACTCCAAGTTTATCCGCCGTATAGCGATTTAAACGGTCTCAAGAGACCGTTTAAGTCGTGTTTACACTATTAGCCTTGGCCTGGCCTACATTTTGACAGTGTAAACAGACTTTGGCTAAGCCTTGGTCTGACCTAGGCCAGGAAATCTGGGTTCACTACAACCGGTGGCCTAGGCCTGGCCTATAGGCCTATAGGCTTGTGGAAAACTGGAAATATAAACATTTTCGGCCCTGACCTGGGCCTCATTTCCATGGCAACGTGTGCTGGCAGTGAGAGATTAGCGGCCAACCAGCGGACAACGTCACAACACATAAAAGTACACAAAATTAATTTTAAAAATCTTGGCCAAAGTGAGCCAATCTCTATGCCAGTGTAATGATGTAAACGCGCCACATTTACCCTGGTCTGGCCAAGGCCAGGCCAAGGCTAGGCCAAGGTATGTAGTATAAAAACGCCTTTGATACAACCGGTCCCTGCATTCGCCGAAATTGCAGAATACAATAACCGATCGTCAAACTGTCGGGCATCATCACTTCCGGCCAAATTTCCAATGATAACCGAAACCACGAAACAAACGCGATCGCCATACTGTCGGCCTCACTTCGGCTCACGACAATTTCACGACAATCCGGAAAGACATCGCTCACCGACCACCACCGCTCATACCATATCATAGTAGCTTGCCACAGAGGGGGGGGGGGGGCTAGTCACAAAATTTACACTCGAAATTTCCATCTACACTAATGTCATCTAACAAAATATCTCATTTGTCAATTATATTTTTTCTCAGGGCCGTCAAAAGAACCAACAAAATTGACCGCGTCGGTTGATCGTCAAGATGAAACAAATGAGGATAATCCTCCGTCAATACAACCAACAAGACTGACTACGTCGGTTGATCGTCAAGATGAAACAACTAAAGATAATCCTCCGTCAAAACAACCAACAAAACAGACGATGACGGTTGATCGTCAAGATGAAACAACAAGGGATAATCCTCCGTCAAAACAACCAACAAGACTGACTACGTTGGTTGATCGCGAGAATGAAACAACTGAGGATAATCCTCCGTCAATACAACCAACAAGACTGACTATGTCGGTTGATCGTCAAGATGAAACAACTAAAGATAATCCTCCGTCAAAACAACCAACAAGACTGACTACGTCGGATGATCGTCAAAATGAAACAACTGAGGCAAATCTTCTCTCAAAACAACCAACAAGACTGACTACGTCGGTTGCTCGGCAAGATGAAACAACTGAGGATAATCCTCCATCAAAATTCCAACCAACAAAACAGACGATGACGGTTGATCGTCAAGATGAAAAAACAAAGGATAATCCTCCGTCAAAACAACCAACAAGACTGACTACGTTGGTTGATCGCGAGAATGAAACAACTGAGGGTAATCTTCCGTCAAAACAACCAACAAAACTAACTACGTCTCATGATCGTCACCACGAAACGGCAAATCGTAATCTTAACAAAAACATCGATCTTCAACGCTATGTTGGTGTTATCAAAAAGGATTATTTTATTGTACTTGTATGTGTTCTTGTCATTGGGGCTTTGGTAGTCGCCTTTATAATTTGGAATTTTTGGCATCAAGCTAGACGTCCGGATACAGTAAGACCTAGGCCTACATTTGGAGCATATGTTTTGGAGTTTTCAGATGAAGATACAACACTACTGCCATCAGCAACAATTACAACTTGTGACCAACATCCACCAAGCATTGGTGACATTGAACTTACTGTATTCACGACTCAGTAATATTGAAGAACACTAATCGTGTTGTACATATTTTAGTTACATGCAATGGAAGTAGCACAAGCGATGACCCTTGACACCGTGTGAGGAACATTAATTTTACAATTTCTATGTAAACGATTGGGTATTTTTATTTATACAAATTGTTGCCTATTGCGAAAAGAATATGCATGAAAGCGGTAATCATCTAATACCGTAGTGCTAAGATTACTTGAGCAGAATTTTGTGAGACACTGTATAAAAATTTAATTTGAGGTACACTTGCACTGAATTGTTTGTTACAATTGAGTTTAGCCACATATGGTCCATTTTCTATAAGAACCGTATCAGCATGAGTATGGAATGTACCTTCTTAAAGCCATCTTACTGGAATACCGAGCATGTTTAGATAGTTAAGGAGTCTGATACCGGTTGAAACAACCTAATTCCAATATTTTGGATATAGATACATACTTCGCTGTTTCATGGGATAGAATCAGCTGTTGGGATTGGAATTAGAAACTCATAAATAATGCAATCAATAAGTGTGAAATATGCCTAAATGGATAGGGAAGAAGTTAGTAACGTAACACAGAGGTGTGTATCACTCAATATATCTAGTAGGTATATTTGGAGATTTTGTGCCAATATTTTTAGTCGCTGGCATGGGCGGAGCCGGTGACTATATATATAGGCTTGCTCTTAACAAACTTTGTTCAAAACAAAGGTATTAGATTTACAGAGTAGATTAAAAATGAAGAGTTATACTAGTTTTAAGTATATAGAAGTTATACTAGTGATTATACTATAGTTATACTGGTTATCAGTGGACTGAGAAGTTGTGATGCAAATTTGAACCTTGATCATTCCCATCATGCATCATTACTTTTGTCATCCTCATACAAGGACTGGGTGTGAGTCAAAGGTTTGCCTTGCGGCAGGTCACGGATGTTTTGCGTTTTTAGGAAATTTTAAAGCTGGGTTACAGTCCATTCTGCGCATGTGCGGGCTTTGGTTACATCTTTTGTTTTGGTTTGGATCCACTTCAATTGTATAATATGAAGTATACGGCTATGCACTAAACAAATTATAAATGAAGGAACCAGGAGTGAAGTTAATTTTTTTTAAAATTGTCTTCTGAAAGACAAGCAATTAAATATTTTAACAGACCACCAATGGAAGATATGTTGCTGATTAATTCGACATTTTTCTTTCGTGTATTTCGTTAATGAAATATCTAGAAGAGGCCGACACAGCAAAGGTGCCGGGTGCGAGTTCGCAACCCATTGTACGTATTCTGAATATAATGTTCGGCATTGTAAAATAAACTTTGGAAGTGCCAAAGTAAACACGAACCTTTCCTTGGGTTATTTGTTCGTCGAAACACATTGTCAGAGTCATTGTTGCTGTCATGGCAGATCAAAGCACTCGGAGAAATCCATAGTGGAAAGTACGTGTTTTCTTCCGCAGGATATTTCCGCAATTCCGCCACTGGAGATTTCCGCAAAACCTGTGACCATGTCGAAGGTTTCCGCGGACTTTATCCTAGAGATTCGACTTATTTAAGAAATTTTTTCCACTCAAAATTCATATTATAAAATATGTTAAAGCCTTTTCGGATAGTTTGCCATACTTCGAATTACTTCCCAAATCGCATATCTGTAAACAGTTTGCGCTGATTTGCCTCGACCTCCAGGGGCAACGTTTTAGGCCTATACGTATGGATTGCTCATGAACAGAAACCTTTTATTAAAAACAACATACACGAACAAAAAAAGAACTATTTCGAACAAAAAACGGAGTATTCCCCGTGTTATGCCTTTCTTAATTTTATATATAAATTAGTGCGGTTAGGAAGCTCTTTTTGATTGGGGGACTGAAAGTGAGGGCCGAAGGCCCGAGGAAATTTTTAAATTTAGAGTCTCTGAAATGCCATTTCCTAGACTTTGGGGATGATTTGACAGAATTCTGATGGCCTGAAAACAGTGTTTTAGTATGTTGAATTCTGACTTCCTTTTTTTCCACAAATTTTAGTTTACATTTTCTTCCGCAAAATATTTCCGCCGCAAGTTTTATTTTACGTTTTTCTTCCGCAAAATATTTCCGCAATACAATTTTTTACCTTGTTCCTTCCGCAGGAGATCTCCCGCTTAAGTGCCTTACTTTCCACTATGGGGAGAAATTAAGCTTTTCGCTGAAGATATGTGGAGACGATATGTTCATGTCGCGGCTTCTGTTTTCGATAGAGAGCCTGCAAAAGTATGGGTATTTTTTGCTCAAGCGCGTGCCACGAATAGGATTTTGATACATGTATGAACAATCGAAGGGTTCAAGAACGTGACAGTGACCAGACGGTGAGTTTGTATTATTGCTATTATGTACTGACACTGTTCGTTATACTGTTCGTTATAAACGTGATTCACACATGTACATGTAATCTTATTATTTTCGCTCATTGCAGTTTATATACATGTTTCGTTTAGGCAAAAAATGGCCTGAGCAATGTTCATTTGAGAATATGTAATGTTGTTCATTGTGACTGTTCACTCTAAACGAAGGATAATGATCATCTAACAATACATGAATAAGGCCAAATAAAAAAAATACTTGGTTAGCGTCACACTCTCACAAATTTTCAGAGGCGGGCGGGCGGATTTTTTTAAAATTTTTACTCGTTTTTTAATTTTTTAATAGTATTTTTGGAGGGGATGGGGGGCGGTTTTTCCACCATATCGGTGATATTTTTTGTACTGATGTTGCGAAGGCCGCCATTTTGTTTTAAGACCTTGTATACCCAAGCCTACGCGCTCCTATCGATCAGTATATAGCGCGAAGGTCTGAGCATGAGAAAAATTTCAAATATTAAACTGTTTTAAGCTGTAAAACGAAGAGATTTACACAAAAAAAAAAAAAAAAAATTCAGAGGCGGCAGAAAATCGAGAGGCGGGCGGTGGCGCTAACCACCGGTATTTTTTTTTATTTGGCCTAAACTTTGTTTACATAGTTTAATACTTTGCCGGCCAAGAATATGCACAGACATATACATTGTACATTTGAGTGACAGACTGACATTTTTGAAAGCTTTAACACATATGATTTGTTTTATTACATACTCTGTATATAATTATGCATATCCTTGCCGAATAAAATATCAAATTATGTAAAAAGAGTTTACCCGTCTATACAAGTCTATAGAGGAATTTGTGGTAAAAATATCAGTGTTTCACTGTGCTTGAGTCTTTGCATTTAATTAATGATAAATATCTTTACATTTCGGAATCTTGTGGAAGCAATGGATTTAATTTTAAATGCCCTAAGAGCGTCAGCCTAAATGTCCTATACAGTGTCAGCCAGCTACATTAGCTGATTTGGTTAAATAATGAATTGCCAGGTGCACCGCTTCAACCAGACCCAGAGGAAAACCCAGAAAATGTCCCAGAGTGTTGCAAATGTGGATGCTGTGTTGCAATGCCAACACAATTGGAAAACAAATGCTGTACACAAACAATACAGCCTTGCATGACCCTAGCCCCTCTGTTCCCACAGTTAGTACTTGATGGAAACGTTCTGGACCTGGCCATGCATTACAGGGCCGGGAACGCTGTTTAGTGTTGCGGAAAAATAATGTTAGAAACAATGAAAATTTTCACCATGCTGCTTACAAACAATATGTACTCTGGCAACACGAAAAGATAAGGAAGTGGGAACAGGATAATGATTCCAAGGAATCCAAGCTGTTGTGTTACAGCAATACGGAAAAAATATTCTTCTCCAAATGGGATATACTCTGGGTATCAACCTGCTAGATAGTAAATATTAGTTGCAAATGTTGTTATTATGTTATTGATCATTGAGGAAAACTTTATTATAATTTCATTAACCCATTTTACTGCAATTATCTCGATCCCATGACAGAGAGGATCATTTTAAATATTTTGAAAGAACTTGGGTAATTCACACCTGCATGCAATTTCCATGGGCATACATTCCATCACGGTTAATAGAATTAGATTCCATGTATTTGTCAACAACAACACTTGTCGCAGATACATGTTCGCCTAGCGTACTTATTTTTAATATAGGCAACCTATTTACATTTTGAAGAATGTTCAAAGTAAGTTGCTTTCAAACTTATACATAGCTGCAGCAATTATACCTGCATTTAACAAGTTCATGGGTAAAAAGTGGATTATACTGAATTACTTCGCATGTGAAAGCAAACTTAACTTTCGGTGTCGCAATTTTGCCAATAAACGACCGCCCAAGTTTTAAACTTACAATCTGATGACATTTTTGAACAAGACTTTATAATATTATGTATGTTGGCATCTCTGATTTTGGCTTTATAGCTGAAAATTTGAGAAGTTTTTAGTCTTATATGTCTGCCTAATAAAGTACTATGTTGACATTGTACAAGTTTACATTGTACTTCAACAGGCCAAATTTTCAGCTATAATAGGCCAAAATTAGAGGTGTCAACATATATAGTCTTCTTTACCATGGTCTAAACTCTAAGGAAATGCCAGTTGACAGCATGTATAACATAAACAGATTTTTTAACACATTTTCAGGTGTTGGCCAACTATATAAACAATCAGAAAAATCGAAAAGCTTTTAGTATCTTCTTTCCTTCGCTGCGCAAAATACTGTTGTTCCAGAAAAAAATTAAAGAGTTAACAGTTGAATTTATACAAAGTAGAGTTGAAGCCCAAAAGAAAAGTGAAATACCAGAGTCTGTCTTCATAACCATTCTTTCTGTTAGTTCCAATATATTATAAACCACGGAGGGAGAAGCAAATATGAAGAAACTTCCAACAGCTAAAAGACAAGTATAATATTTCCTGAAGACTAGATTCCCATTTTTACCTTTTGATAAAGTATTATTGCTTTTAGATTTCGCAATGACAAACATTTTGTAGTTCATAAGAATGAGTACGGTAAATAGTAACGCAATGATGATAGCTTCCACAAAAGACGTTTTAAATTTGAAGGATAGTGTCTCGATTATGATTGAAAAAAATTCGATTCCCACGGTAATGTATGTTAGTCTTCGTTTAGTTACTAACGTTTTGTGACGAAGAGGATATATTAAGCTTACAAATCTCTCCAAAGTCATTACGAAAAGAACCGGTAACGATATACCAAAAACAATCCTCGTAGCATAGACGAATGACCCATAATTATCGATAAATAGGGATGAATCTCCAAATGAGTGAGTAATACAAAGGAATACTGTCAGTGGATGAATGATAACGACCACAATGAGGTCAGTGCAAGATAAAACAAAGATCATGAAATAACATAACTTCTTTCGCAGCTGAGATGATTTCGGTATACAAAATATAACACCAAATTAACAAAAGTTCCGAAAAAAAGAAAAGAAAGGTTAACAATGCACAAGAGTATCACATTCAGTATACTAGATTCATCCATTCTCTCCTGCCAATGTTTGACCTTTTTACCGACTGTTATATACAGCCTTTACAGTGTTATATACTCAAAGATTTTGCTCAATATTAATTTTCAAACTGTAATTTATATTATAGATAATCATACACCTGCCGCTCTTTTTAATTAAAACCTCCCAGTATAAATTCAGTTGTACGGCACACTGTTTACGTGGGATATATATATATATATATATATATATATATATATATATATATATATATATATATATATATATATATATATATATATATATATATATATATAGTTTTTCGTTTTACCTCAAAAAACCACAACAGTCTGTTTCATCCGTATAGGAATCATCAGGTGGTGAATAATTTCGGAATTGTAGGTTGCTTTTAT
>CACRXK020009610.1:0-18868 GCA_902702795.2 Paramuricea clavata
CTTCGACCAAATGTGTACCACTAATACTACTAATATCAGTAATATGCATTTCAAATCATGCATTTCTTGTTTGATAAACATTTTATTAATTAACCTCGCTTGCTCTGTCTTTAGAGAGAAATATCGGACCTTGGTCTTTTTGTACCAACCTTTCGGTCTGTACAAAAAAAGACCTTGCGCTCAATTAATAAGAATTTAATAATCTTTTAATTTTTTTATCTCCTAGATTACCCCTGGCAGGCACAAACCTACGGACAGAACCAAAGCATATTGTATTTCTGTCCAACTTACTCCAATTGTTCAAGTTCTGCCAAATATGCAAGCATGATAACCCTGAGATAGAAGTGAAAGAATGTGGAACAAGTGTTTCAATAAAGTCAAAATGCCCTTCGTGTATGCAGGAGATGGATTGGCATAGTCAGCCATATATGCCTGGTTCAAATTCACAGATAAGAGCTGGTAATTTCCTTCTTAGCTTCTCAATACTGGTTAGTGGAGGATCACCTGGAAGGACTGTGAAGCTTTGCAAACATATTGGACTTGGCTGCATCAGTTTGAAAACATACTACATATATCAGAGGGTGAGTAAAAGAATATACAATATAAGTTGCTTTTACATTACCATCTTGCCCCCAACATTTCAATACTAATCTATGGATGTGCTGGTTATTACATAGTTACTGTATTAGTAGGAGCTGATACAATTGTAAAGTGTAAATTAAAACAGATTGGTTAAAATAACACATAAATTGGTTATTTCAGTCTTGAATGGAGGGTATTATTAAAACATCACTAAAATACTTTTTCTGTTGTAGGAAAAATTATTTCCAACAATTCACATATATTGGGAGAAATACCAAAAGAATGCATTGGAAAAAGTTAAAAAAGAGAGCAGTGATGAGATAGTTGTTGCAGGAGATGGTAGGCATGATAGTATGGGCCACAGTGCCAAGTTTTGTGCTTATACCATCTTCTGTTGCAATGTACCTATGATAATTCACTTTGGCATTGTGCAGGTATACAGTATGACATGCTCTGCATTTTAAATAACACAGAGTAATTTTTATTCGCAATATAATGGATTACATTAAATTTTGAATTTAGAGAAATGAAGCTGGAAGTAGTCCTGCCATGGAATTTATGGTATTCAAGAAGTATATGGATGGTCTAATTGGTTGGGACCTTCTGATTCAAACATTCATCTCCGATAGGCACAAGTCGATCTCCAGTCATATGAGGAAAGTGTTGAAGCACATAACTCATTGGCATTTGAAGAAAAGTAAGTTTGTTGAATTAATTTTTTAATATTGCATGTACTGTTGTAGGACCAATATCTGGTTACCTTGCTTGTTTCCAGTGGGTTCTCAACCTCGTACCTGTGGTCTTTCCTCTTGTGGAGAAAAGATCCTGGTAGATGCTGGTCACATGATTTGCTAAAATTTAGCAGATTTCTAATTAACTACCTTGGATTCCTTTACGACAATCATCAAAAAGCAATTTATAATTTAACTTTTCTCCCCTCGCCAAAAGGGAAGACCTGGTTACAAGGTTGTGGGTTTCTTGGCAGTCAGTTATAATTTGATGATGTAAAGACACAAGTTATTTTATTATTTTTCATAGAAATTCGTAAGGTGCTGTCCAAGATAGCTAAAGAGAAAGGTTTAAGATTTGGCTGACTGGATCAAGCCATGTCTTAACCACCTTCATTGGAGTGCCACATCGACATATGATGGTAATGGCTTGGTTATCTGGGCCAAGTTTAAAGCATTTATGAGCCATGTTGTGAATGAGCACTCTGATTTAGAAGATCCTCTCTTTAACAAATGTGCTCATGGTGATATTGGCCCTAGGAAATGGTTAACAAAAGGTATGTTGAACAAAATGATCACCTATAAAATATAAAGAGAGAGTATTTTTGATGCATACAGAAGTTTATAACTAAATTTTTAATAGAGTAGTCCAGTCAATCTGTGACCAGAGGTCAAAGAAATTGCAATAGAATTTTTTTCAGTGGTAAAATGTGAGGGAAGGTGTCCTGATTAACATACTAAAAATCAAAAAAAGTCCCTTCGGTGGAACATGGTGAAAATCAAGTTTTTCCTATATACTTAGACCTGTAGAAAACCATTGTGGACAGAATGTTCAAATTTTGAAATCATTTTTAGGCAAATGTAACCTACATTATTGGAAAGCTTAAACAAAACTATATTAAGGTCAATTAAACCGTTATATTCAATTTACTGGTCAGTTTGTCGTTATTCTAGCTCAAAGTTGGAAAAATAGCGCAAAATTTGCAAAAAATACAAATTTATGGCATTTTAAATCTTGTATAACTTCGGCTGGATAGGCAAAAGCAAGGTAACAACCGTTTAATGATCTATATTTTAGTTTTTTCTAAGCTTTCCAATGATGCATGTTATATTTGGAAAAACAAAATTCAAAATTTCAACATTTTGTCTGCAATGCAATGGTTTTCTATAGGTAGAAGTAAGAAAAACTTGATTTTCACCATGTGTTAATATGTTAATCAGAACAACTTTTCTCACACTTTACCAGTGAAAAAAAATCTATTTCAATTACTTTGATCAGGACCATGTACTTATAGTGATTTGACTGGACTAACTTTTAGAATAATTGTATTTGTTACAGTGTGACAGACTTGTGAGTTGTGGTACAGCAGATATTTTATATTTATAAGCCCAAAATAAAAGCAAAATATGTAGAGTATGTAACTTAAACTGTTGATAGCTGTGTTACACTGTTACACTTACAAAATTTTCCTGGTACAGTATACATATCTTGAATTAAAAACTGAAGCATATAATATTTTACAATTTTAAAATGTTATAACATTCACCACATATAGGAACCCCGTTACATGATCGGCTTTGTGCAGAGCTGACGAAGAAATCCCTGGTTGCTGGTATAAAGAAAGCTTCACCATTAGCTCAAACCAGCTGTTTGGAAGGCTTTCATTCTGTTCTAAACCACTTTGCCCCAAAGATGCTGGCATATTCCTACACTGCAATGTATTGCCGGTATGTACATATACTTTGTAAACCAATGTTGATTTATCTACAGTATTCCACTGTCTGTGGTATTGCAAGTGCAATACAACACACTATTAAATTAATTATTGTACCCGGAAAGTAAAATTGCACTTCAAAGTTTCAAAGTAATTTCCAGATGAAGGGTCATTTTGTTCTTATTTTTCAGGTTACTGTATTTTTATCACACTTTTATTACCACATATTACTTTATGTTGTTTTGCATCATAAAAATGGCATTAGAATATATTCTATGAGACATACAGGATACTCTACTATAATCACAGCAAGATGAAATTAATTTATTGTGAATATTTCAATTTGATAGGCATATCTTAGCAGCTGTTCATTTCAACTGTAACCTCCAAAGAGATGTTCAGTTGCACAAGACGACCAACCAGAAAAGGATTACAGCATCATATCCCAAGTTCAAGAATGGTGAGGCAGTTGTTCGGGATGTCAGAGTGAAGCCAAATTTTGGTAAGATAATTTTGGTATCTGTGAATTCCCAGAATATTCTCCATCTATGTCTCTTGCTATGTTTTAGTGAAGTCGATATGCTCCCTGCCTATGGCCTATACCCTCCTCAGACCATAGAGATTATAAATAACACTAGAGGAGACATCGCAATCTTGACATCAGGCAAAAAAAGTAATGCTGCTATGAGGGGGAGGGGGGGGGAGCAATGAGAGCACAATTTTATATCTGGGACTTGAATTTTCCCCCAATTAGCCGCGTTCCCATTTTTTAACCTTGATGTGTCGTCTAGTGTTATTTATAATCTCTATGCCTCAGACATCCACCATACAATACACACCCACCATATTTGACCGAAATAATTATAGTGAAATATTGATCAATGTATACCATGAACCCACGTATATATCCATGTTTGATTTGTACAGAATACATCGAAGAAATATTTCAAACTTTTCTTAATGCTACCAAAGATGATCTCAAAAAGGCAGCCAAGCAACTGAAAGATAATGTCCCACCTGCTATGAATATGATGCTTAACAAGCAATCGAAAGCAGAGGCAGTTAAGAAAAGAGATGAGAGGAAAAAAATTGTTGTGAAGAATGTCCCTCCAACCACACCAGGTATTTAATTAAACATTAATTAAAACATATTGTTATTATTCAATTATTTTGTACCATGTCTTAATTGCAAAGTGCTTACATGTAGATAACCAGTGGCGGAAACTGGGGCGGGGGCAGGGGGCGATCTCGCCCGCCCGCTCCGATTACTTTAGCTACCTTTCATTCCGAAAAATGTAACATGCGGGCTACACACTATACCTGGCAAATAAGGGGCTCCCATAGCCAGATGACGTAAAAAATCATGTGTTTTGAAATTGTATTTCCAGTTGGGATTAGCTCACAGTCGAACCAGAAATGGAAATACTATGACAGATACAAATTTGAAGATTTTGGCTCGAAAATGACACTCTAAATAGTGTCTTTGATAGCGATCCGAACAAGAGCATTTCCCCATACCCCCTAGAAATCTTGTGCCAAAGGCACTCATCCCCCCTATATTTCGCAAAGTTTCCGCCACTGTAGATAACCCAGTATGCTTGCTGTTAATATAAATCTTTTTGTTACTGTAGTTTCACTAGTTGTTGCACAGAGCCAAAAGAAGTGTAAAGCACCACCAAAATGCAGGGCATGTAAACAACCCATGAAAGGACACAAGTTTGTCACAGACTGTCCAAGGAATGCAAGGAGCACACCATAGTGTATTTTATGGATAAGGCATTTAAGGAAGGAGGGCATATTAGGAGGTGTTTTTTTTCATAAAAGCATATTAGCATTATTTAGCAGGTTGGGGATTTATGATAGAGATTGGGCCTTATGTTACAGCAGGAAGGGTCTTAACAGAGGGGAAATATTTGGAAGGGTGGTGCTTATTAGAGATGGAGCTTACTAGGCAGGGTGGTGTTTATTAGGAGGGGACTCAATAGAGTGGGTACTTTATAAGGAGGGTAGTGCTTATTTAGGGGGGGGGGCTGATAGAGAGGGTGTTATTTTGAGGGTGGTGATAATTTTGGAAGGGGCTTAATAGGGAGGGAGCTTTATAGGGAGGGTGACTATATAGGGAGGGTGACTTTATAGGGAGGGTGACTTTATGGGGAGGGTGGTGATATTTGTTAAATAAATGATATTATGCACTACTGTATCAAGTTTGCTGTACTTTCACTTGTTTTCTATCCCTAATAAGAACAAAATTCAAAACTCATTTATGTTGATACCAAACAAAATGTTCCATATAGGTTTCATTAGAGTATAATATTTAAATAGTACAGTAAAACCCTTCTTTACAAAAGAACCTGTTCAGACTAGAATTCCAAAACAGCTTCTTATTTTATTGAAGAAGCAAAAAATTAAACAGCAATCAAAGAGAATAAGCTATTTATAAAGTAGTGGATTCGAAATACTGTTATTTTGAAGATAATTTGCGCATAATTAACAATTATTGGATGAGGTTTTTGTGATATGCGGTATTATCAAGGTCGAGGTAAGTGTTATCAGCCGAGCTGAAGGCGAGGCTGATAACGCTTACTGACACCTTCATAATTTTGCCTGAATTCAATCATTGTTTATTATACATTTGTTAGTGTTAAATAGATACTGCTTGCTAATCATTGCAAGCTCATTTGTAGATAAGTCAGTTATCTGCATGATTGTGTAACTGTAAGCTCTTAGCCAATCAAATTGCTTTTACCAAGTACAATGTATAATAATGTATATAAATTATATACTGTACCTACTGAAACTTGTAAACATCTACGGTAGACTCTTATACGATGGGTTTTACTGTATGTTAGTTTAGTCATTCATTTATTCAAATATTTCATCATCCTCATCAATTTCAAATCCAGTAAATGATTCATCTTTTGTTAGTGGAAATTTCTTCCTTATTGCATGGTATGCACATGCAGGCAGTGGTATGCACATGCAGGCAGTGGGATTCTTGTTTTCCCAATACATCATACACCATCCTTGTAAACTTCCTGTATGCCACACTACGTAAAAACCTAGAAGAAATGATAAATGAACAACTTTATCATTAGTAATGGTATGTAGACAAATGCAAAAAACTATTTCAATATTTAAAAATTGATTTTACATTCGGGCATAGTGTGAAGATGATAAATGGAGACCATGGGCTTATGAGGAGCGGTTAAGTGTAGCCAAAGCAAGTTGAAAATTGGGAAAAAACACTTGTTAATTTTGATAAATTGGCTAAAAATACCAAACAAAACAAGGTTACTACTTTTATTGCTCAAAAAATCAAATCAATTTAATTGACAAAGTCCATGTCAAACCATTACATCTAAAAAACAATGCATGTGCACTCATGTTTCGATATATCTTAGATTTCGCCATTGCCAAGTCTGGGTTATGCCCTAGTGTTAATGATTTTTCTTCAGTTGATTCACAGTCTCCTTTTGCTGCACTAATATCGAACATGTCGTCTGTCAGTAACCTTTCACGCTTGGCAAAAAAAGTTATAAAGTGGTTCAATGACACAAAAGAAAGTGCAAAATCTTTCGATTATCGATTTACTGGGCATGAATCTTGACGATTTTTGCATAATTTCATGTATTTACTTTCGGCAATTGAGTATAAAAATGATCAAGCACCAGCCAGGCTCAAGCTACATGTATTGGCATTTACCATATTATCCCTACGAGATGCAGTGTCCCTGTTCAACAGGTTTAATGTGGAAGAAAACCAACTAGACCAACTTGATAAAGTTTGTAATGAATTCTGTTCTTGCTGTGTTTCTTGAGGTCAATTCTACGGTGTGGACCCTTGGATGAGTGGTTCCAGTTCATGCAAGAGATGTTTTTACCAAGTACAAAACGGGGTTGATCATCAATTCAATGGAGGGAAGAGAGGTGAAGCATCAGGCTATAGCAAGATATGCCACAAATTCCACATACCACAACCGCTGGCATTGTGTATTCCGCCATGAGTTCATATCACTTATTTGGCTGAGGGAAAGGGGACGTAATCTTACAAACAGCAAGAGTTGCAATGCATCATATATCCCTAAATGTGTATCAAGCGATGAATACTGCAATTGTGGTCTCCTACTTGCAGAAGGAGTGTGCAAATACTGCAACCATGCAAACAGAGTGGAACTTTTAAAGAGTATCAAATCAAAAAAGGCTAGCATGGAACTCAAGCTATAAATTAAACAAAGCTTTTCAAACTGTTCTTTAAACATTTTAGTTGAATTTACATAATTTTACTAACATTCAACAATATGCTACAATTTACACTTTAGGCCAATGCTGGTTATTGTTAATACCATGGTCTTTGTTAGTAGAATTCATAATTATACTTTTTAACATTTCTTATTATTCAAAAGCTCTCTCTGTTATTTTCATAATTGATAACTTAAAGTGTGAATAACCCAAAATATGATATTTTGTTATGTGTAATATTTGGGTCATTTGAAGAAGAAATGTGATGTATCTTAATAATAAAAAAATTCATTTTGATCAACTTTTTCATTGTCAAAGTTTCCAGATGTAATGTCATTAGATGAATTGCAAATTACTTTTTCTTTGTTTTTTGTACCAAAAATTCAGCTAATGACATCATATCTGGGGACTTCGACAGTGAAAAAGTTGACCAAGACGAGGTTTTTTACTATAAACATACATAACATTTCTTCTCAGAATGACCCAAATATTACACATACCAAAAATTATATTTGGGGTTAGTCGCACTTTACTCAATTATGAAAATACAAAACTTTGATGCAGTTAAGCACCTATCAATGGGTCGTCGCAAAAAAATATCCACATACTTCAAAGAAGTAAATTTGAGTGTAAATATCCAGTTCCCCTTATTACATTTACTAGAAAAAATACCACAAAGTATCAAAGTAGTTGTATTCAGTAAATGCAATAAGTGGAACTTGCTATTTGGCACTTGAGCGGCACTGAATGTTTTAGCTATCTGGGATGAAAGTTCTTCCTGTAAACACTTGGGCTAACCCAAGTAACAGGTTGGAAAATGAAAGGTAAACATCACACGACACATCTGACAATGCTATTTGAACAGCTTTTCATTTCACTCGTATTGATGGCAATCCAGGCAGGCTGGAACATTCATTGATGGGTGAAATACACTTGAGAATTCTAACAAAGGGGCTTCGCTTGATTTATTAACCTCAATTTAAAGTCACCATACATCAAGTATGCTGAGGAAATCCATTAGGATTCCAAATTCCAAAATTAAAGCTTATGATAAATTGACCTTTTTTATATTTATAAATGAAAGCAAAATCCTTCACTTTGTTTACAATCAGCTCTGCGTTTCCTTTTGATTTAAGACTTCGACTGCAGTACTTTCTCACTTCCATTTCGGTGTACCCGCAAATTATGGTAAAAAGATTGATAACACTCTTTAATGAGGTAAAGGAAATCACAGCTGCTTTTCTGTTACTTGAAATATAACAGTTTGGTTCAATGAATTCAGGTAAAGTGCTTGACTTCAAAGCTGCCTGAAGAGCTCCAAAAACAGCATAAGGAATATCTCTACAGCACTTTCCGTTGAAAGCATTGCGAATTTTTGGACAACCTCCTAGTCTTCTATTAATCATATCCAACCATAATCAACTCTTGCCAAAAAGAACCGAAGCATAACTTAACATTCATGTTTCAAGAGCTTTTCTCATCAAACCATAGGCAGCTGATTGTGTGTTTTCTGTCTCACTCTCGATCCTTTCTTCTTCTGGTCCTGATAAGTATTTGTCTGCATAATTTTGATACACATCCTCTGCATTATCGGCCACTTGTTCGACAACCTCAGTGAAACTTAATGCCTTGGCTGCCATATTGTTTTATCTCAATAAGCGCTGTTGTTGATGACAACCGCTGGCCAAATATTCAAATCTCATGGCACGTGCTCACACGTCTTTGAGGTGTTTCTGTAACAATCCTGTGAATGAAAATTGGTTCTGCCAAATTTACAATACCGTAATGATTGAACTTGCATTAATTATGTTATAGTAAAAATGTGTATGGAATATGAAATTGACTTGCCTATTTGATAGTGTATGTTCCACTTTTATTCCTCATTTGTTGGACTTTGCACTCAATGGTACTAGCAGGGTGTTGGCCAGGTGGCCGTCCGACCGTCCTATGGATGGCCACTTCTGAATTTGGACTGCTAAATTTTAATGGACGGCCATGAACGGCCTAATGGAATATTCTCTTTAAATAGCAATTTACAAGTTTGTAATATTTCTTGAATACTTCGAATTGTTGTCATCTGCTGTTTACTTTACTTATGGTACATGTTTTCATACTTTCCCCCAAAAAAACACATTGAATATGGCTGAATTGAAGCATCGATAAACACGCCATATTTTTGTAACCATGTTGATGATTCTCACATGAGGTATCAAGGAGAATAATTTGAAACAGCCATTTTAAAAAAACAGCAATCGCTCGAGCGCCATATGCTTTATAGTTACAGTTACGGTAAATATGGCTTATTAAATGAGCCAAACCCATAAAAATATCGGCGATTGATAAAAAAACAACTAAACACTACACTGCTGTGTTGTGGTCTTCATTATAGCATACACTGTATATTGTAGTGATCATACTGTTTATACCATATGTGTGCTTTAACTAATTTAATAACTGAATTGTGCATCTAAAAGTAAAAGGTTCAACAAATAGAACACACCACAATTCCACAACAACACCCTGGGTACTAGTAATACATGATATCATGTATTATGTATTACTTGGACCATGGAGTGCAAAGTCTCGGAAAATATTAGTCCAACAAATGAGGAATAAAAGGAGAACATACACTAACAAATAGGCAAGTCAATTTCATTTTAAAATTTATATTTTATGACATTTTTACTATAATATACATTACCCCTATATAAAGCCAATACTGACCGTTGCGAGATTGGGTCGCCTGTGGTGCAATTAATGATTTTTGTGACAGCTGGGGGGAGTGGGAAATCAAATTTATTTTGTATAAATAACAAACATGGACGATTTAACTAAATTTTGCCACAAGAATGAGTGTAAAAAACATAGTATGGCAAAAAGAGCCTGTGGAAAATACCTGGAAAGATATAATCACGGCAACATGCAGCGAAACGTGAATATATAAGTCTCTTAGTCTGTAATACAATTTATAATGATTTTCTTACTCTAAAATATGTTATTTGAGTTTGAATCGTTTGCCCTAGTTTACGTTAATGTGCCTTTATGAGTTTATGATAATTTCCCAAGTTTGCTTACACGATGGTTGGTTGCTATGCAGTTTGCTCCCGGAAGCGCGGGCACGATTGGCGCAGTGGTTATTGCCATTTCCCTCCAAATTGCAAAATATTCATTCATACAAGCAACATGGCGGCAGCTAGCAGTGTTTTCATGCAGTGTTTTTCCAACCTGAAACTTGGCTCTTCTGACGAGGAAACCGAAAGATCTGAGCGCTTTTGGAATGCCTCGACAGTTGAGTTGGAGTTCGGGGTTGAACGTATGTGGCTGGACGTTGTGTGGAAATGCCAGAACAAGCCAAACTTGGGGATGCGGAATCTCGATCCTATATTAGAAGAGCGTGCATGCTACAAATTAGAAATGGTCGGGCCCCTTATTGATGGCTACTTAACCGAGATTGGGAAAGGGATGTTCGCCAAGCTTGGAAGATCCAGAAATACTGGTCTCATGCCGCCAATAAAGCTGTTTGTGCCGTATTCTATTTTTCGGCATGTTTGCAATATTGTTGTTGGGTACGGCGGCTCGTTGTCCTTAAAGAAAAATCGAATGCTGGTTGAGATTACCAATAGCAATAATGCTGGGAAGGTATTTTCTCCCGTGCGATGTAAAGGCGACAATCTTTTAAGAAAAAGATACTTTGACAAGGTCAGGGAAAATGGAAGGAATATCTACAAATATTCTGGAAGAGCTGCTGTTGTTGTGACCAGCACGACTCCAATTATTTTTTATTACAATACGAAGCAGGAGAAGCTGACCATTCTATTTTATGTGCAAAGGTACGACAAGGACGATTTCTCCTTGGACGCTACTCTTCAAGCACTATTAAACAGTAATCATGTAGAATAGATCTGATAATTTACATGCACCTACTAATTTTAAACACAGTTGTGGAATTTATATATAAATAACCATTTTCAGCTCATTCTTTAGAAGGCAATTTACATACTGTAGCAACACCTCTGGAGTTTAAAATTGGTAGTTGCATAGAGGTAGTAGCAGTCTCATATAAATAGTCACAATATAAATAATCTTTTATGTGCATTTTATTGAGCACAGGTTTTCATCTAGACTTTAGACAAAGAGAGCCAATTAAAATGCACATAATAGCCCTATGAATGAATGTGGTCAGTAATTATTCCTGCTTCAAGTTCAATTTTTATTCCTTCCACTTTCTTTGATTTGTTACAGTGTTTTGTTTAGACTATTTAGTCTTGAAATTTCATACACACAAACAATGTGTGTACAAAGGCCTTTATTTACAATATTTTAATACCACCAGTCGCCATCGGCATTGTATGATTAAATAAAATATCCAATAATGTATATGGTACAAAAATATTGTTTATTTGCATGAGACATCACATGCTCATTGGGTGCCATCTTGGTTGATTTTAAAGTTTATAGTGAAATATAGTATTTTCTGGTTTGCACTTGCTTTGAAAACAGCTCATGAATGCATAAGTTACAGTTTCTGGCCAAATATAAAATTAAAACAATGAAGAATGTACATTGTTTATGGTTGTCATCTGTATTTGAAAAGTCAACCAAGATATCATTGATCGATAAATTGCAAAGAAGCAATTGTGCCACAAGACCAGTATTTCAAGATCTGCCAAATTAAACCAACTAGAATCATTTGGTGTTAGACAGATTAAATAACAAATTAACTCTTTAAGTACTTTACTCTGTCTAATGCCAGACAATTTTACTCGTCAAGTGGAGAGTGCTGCCACTCAATGGGTTAAATAAATTAACCCTTTAATTAAGTAATTTACTCTGTCTAACGCCAGACAATTTTACTCGTGCCACTCAATGGGTTAAGATGCAGTTGGGATTAATTAGCTGTACAGAAAACATTAAAATAGAATAACAGGGTATTTTCTGAAAAGATTGACTCCGCACACATGAAAATTTACTTTTTGGATGCCCTAGTAGATTCAAGCAACTGTTATCAAAAACAAAGTGGAGAGTCCTGCCACTCAATGGGTTAAGATGCAGTTGGGATTAATTAGCTGTATAGAAAACATTAAAATAGAATAACAGGGTATATTCTGAAAAGATTGACTCCGCACACATGAAAATTTACTTTTTGGATGCCCTAGTAGATTCATGCGACTGTTATCAAAAACATACTTCCATGGATAGCACAAATTCCCCCAAATATGTGTGTGTATTGATCTTTGTGGGTCAACTCATTCTCATTTGCAACAAAAATGCAAGAACTGAACAATAATAGTCAATAAACATTTTGTTTTTATAAATTTTGAATATATAATTTGGAACATAATTCTAGCATAAAATATTGAAAATTTAATATTATAGTAAATAATTTGTCATTCTATTATTAAAAAATTCAGTATAGAAACAATATAGAAAACTATTTTAGACAATATATTATAACAAAATATATTCTTAATATATGTGAGCATAGAAACTATTCTACATAATAATATATATACATATATATCTGTATTAATATCTTAACATGAATATTAATAATTATGAATATAATATTTACAGTGAATGATTTTCATTATTCAAAGAGTCAGCATCAAGGCATATTTTTAAGTAATAGACTGGTGAACCATTTGGCCCACCAGGCCCCTCAAGTGGCCCACCACTCACAGGGTATTGGCCCACCACTGTGTGGGCCCCCGCAGCTTCAGTCTTTACATTTTAGCATCAAGAATATAAAATTGTTTACCTTAAACAAGCTATTAAAATGCTAGTCTATAAACTTTCAATTTCTTGATGGCATTTATATTGCACTAATGGTTTTGTTTCAAATTATACACGTGCAGAAAACAAAGTACACCCATATTTTTCCACTGACATTACGTATTGGGGGCACATGTCACCAATGTTTCACGATTTTTATTTAAATATAAAATGTAATTTTTATAAATTTGTACATTATAAAAATATGGCGACAAACAACAAGCGAAAGGAATGAGCGGTTATCAGAAAAGAAAAAATAAGAGACTGCGAGAATTGACCATATCTATTATGAACCATGGGCAAACCACTTTATCTGACTTTTTTCACCGCAATACAAATGAGTCGTTCGTCAGAGGTGAAAGTGCAGGCTAAATTGCAGAATACCCGTCCACTTTTGAAGGTATCCCTTGTTATCATGATACGATGCTACGAAGTGAGAATGATTATGTAATAACTATATGACCACGCTATTATAAAAGCCTGGGTATAACCTATATTAATATATTATTGTGTGATATGATGATACGAAGTGAAATAGCACGTATACACAGTATGTTTGCCTCGTTCTTTGAAAGACATGTATATCTCTTTGTCTTGTTCTTTGAAAACCTTACCTGTGGGCCATATCTAATTATTTATAAATCCAAAAATATAGCTTACCCAGACTTTTATAATAGAGCAATATATAGTTATTACGTAATAATTTTCACTTCGTATCATCGTATCAGCCAAAAATATAGCTTACCCAGACTTTTATAATAGCACAGTTATATAGTTATTACATAATCATTTTCACTTCGTATCATCGTATCAGCCAAAAATATAGCTTACCCAGACTTTTATAATAGCGCAAATATATAGTTATTACATCATCCTTTTCACTTTGTATCATCGTATCAGCCAAAACTATAGCTTACCCAGACTTTTATAGTAGCGCAAATATATAGTTATTACGTAATCATTTTCACTTCGTATCATCGTATCATGATAACAGGTGAGGTCTTCAAAAGTGGACGGGTATTCTGCAATTGCTCCAAAGTGCATCGACATGCTCAGCTCCCGCTGTGTTGGAAACAAAAGATGATGGATCTAAAAATACAGCTGCTGATGACGATGAAAATAGCATTAATTTCTCTATTGTCGATGACCTGGCATCAGGTGAGGAAACATCCGAAACGCCCAGCGATGAACGGAACGAAGTTGAATGTTGGTACAAAAACAAAAAAGTAAATCTCAATTGGCTGCTGGAAGCGAAAAAATGTTTATCTGTTTCGAAACACAAATTTGGAGATCGAACAAGACCATCTGTGACTTGTTTAGTGTGTGCTTCTCACAAAGAACATATTAGGGGATTTTCGAGTAATGGTCAAGTGCCTTTGGCAAGAGGTATTCATGGATTTCGTGCTGATGGTAATTAAGATAGTTTGATAATAATAATTGATCATTTCTAAAATGAAAAAGCAGAAGAAATTTCCAACCTGACACAGAACTTTTTAAGGATAGAGAATATATGAGAAAATTTTATTGGGAATCAAGTGGATGTTTGTAAATTACTTCTGTTTAGTCACTTTAGTGGAGAGTGGAACTGGAACACTTTCAACACTGCATTTCATTTACAATCATTTCACTATTTTTTTGTATTTTTAGTCAGACCAATTGCATCTGTTAGTGCAGCGAACTCAGAACTGGGATTTGTCACCCATGCCCTTGATGGCATGATACGCCAGTACCGAAGTTAGCGGAGTACCCCTCTGTAGTGTAGAAACTAGAAATAATAAATATGTGTTGAATGTGACACTGTAATACTCAATAAGTTCAGGAAGCGTTTTAACACGATTACTACACAATTATTCAATATTCAGAGCTGGACCGGCAGGGGGCGGGACGCAGGGGGCCTACCATAAATTTTGGCCCACCACTGTAAATTCCTTAAAATATGCCTTGGTCAGCATATTTACAATATAGAACTAAATACCCTATTCCCCTGTATATAAGCGAACTGCAGATAAAGGCACATGCACTTGTATCCGAGTATAAGTGCATGCACCTTTAATGAATTAAACTGTCAAAATTTATATACAGAGCAAATATAATAATTCATAAGCAAAATTCAATAATTCATAAGCAAAGTACAAACTCATGGGATTTGCAACTAAGGAGACTTCCTCAAATTTTCTCCTTCAATTTTAATGGCCATTGAGCAAAGTTACTGCACAAAATATGTGTCATTTTTGAAGTACAAACTTGGCGGCAGTGTCAGTCACTATCAAAACAAAAACTTTTGTGTTTTAAATCTGATAAAGACCTCTTGCACGGTTTGTATGTACCATCTTTTTTACAAAAGCTGCTTAGATACAAGAGTTGATTTAGAAAAATTGAGTTGCAAAAAGGTATCAACTATATTTCTAGATTTCTATTTGATTTTTAATTTGCATGAATAAAAGCCACAGTAGAATAACCAGGTCAACCTTTTACCCAGTATTTTCTCAGCATTCTGCCCAGGAACACACATAAAGATAAATGATGTTGATTTTACCATAATCCATTCAGGAATTGACTCACTTGAGTCAATTGATTTTATTGTTAAAAGTAAACATTTTGATAAGAAATAACATTATGGTAAAATAAACACTGCCATTTTATCATGGTGAAATTGAACTGATCTCATTGTGTTAGATAAAAAGTTTTAATTTGGGTTAAAAATTGTTTGAAACAACTTGAATACCAATCTAAAAAAATGGAATTGCCAAAACATTATACCCAGTTTTCTGATGATAGAAACCCTTTCTAAAATAGCCACCAACCTAATATGTCAAGGCCGATACTGCAGATTTGAGTAATAAGGTTTAAGGGTTACACTTTCCAGAAAGAAATGACCTGGCATTTATGGATTCTCAGAGGGCATCGCTCAAAAAGCAAAGATATTATTTTCCTATTTTCAGGTAGTTGTATATATAACCTTGGCCTTGTAGCTCAGTTGGCAGAGCATTGGACTAGCCCAAAGGTCACAGGTTCGATTCCCAAATTGCTAAATTTTAGCCTGCCCGGTGTGGATATACACTCAGAGTAACATCAAAAACATATTCACCAGAGTACATAGCACCACCAAAACACACAAAATATCATATCATAGAACACATTGGTATCGAAGGTGCTAGACTTAGTTTCGAAATACCACACACTCAAACAGACTTGGCCTGTAGCTCAGTTGGCAGAGCATTTGACTAGTATCCCAAAGGTCACGTGTTCGATTTCCACCGTGGTCAGGCTAACTTTTCAGCCTGTCCGGTGTGGATATACACTCAGATAACATCAAAAACATTATATTCACCTGAGTACTTAGCACCAAAATACACACAAAATAACCTACTCTTCTCAGCATTTATGTCCTTCAGGTAGTTAAATCACCTAGCTACTATAGCCAGCAATATATTTTGACTCTACTGAGTACTGGCACATCCCACCACTGAACTACTGAAGGCATTGTTCATTAAACTGATATGGCTCAGTGGCCCATTTCACAGTTTTACTTTGCATTTGGCAGTACACTTTCCAGCCTTCGAACTAAAATTTCCTTGTTACCGGAGGTGGATAGGCCTTTTTCCCTCAGGGCCGCCTTCAACTCTGTAACACTCATACTTTTTAATTGAGTCTTTATAAGTGAGTGAGAAGGTCTAGTGCTCTCAGTAGCAAGAGTCTGAGAGCGATGGACAATATCAGTTGGTGCTTTCAAATTGGTCACATCAGAAAAGCGTTCATTGCATTTACTGCAAATGATTGGCTTAAATAAGAAAATAACTTCATCAAATAACTTCTTCTCTTTAGCACATTTAATTACAATAGTTTTAGCAGCTTTACAAACCCCACACTGCTCATCCACAATATCTAATTTAGTTCTTCCACAAGCACAATAATCGACCCTGCTGCAGTGTGGTGGTGTACGTGACTTAAAATGAGAAATATATGATGGAGGTGCAGGTTGGTGTTCAGGAAGATAGAATGACCTAACATAATTTGAGTGCAAAACTTGCCACCACTTGCCATTACCCACACTACTCGTCCACAATATCTAATTTAGTTCTTCCACAAGCACAATAATCGACCCTGCTGCAGTGTGGTGGTGTATGTGACTTAAAATGAGAAATATATAATGGAGGTGCAGGTTGGTGTTCAGGAAGATAGAATGACCTAACATAATTTGAGTGCAAAACTTGCCCACCACTTGCCATTAGTGCTACTTTTATTTGACCTGTTGGTTAAAGAAAGATCACCTTTAATACCAGCATGTTTGATTCCTTCGCTTGAAGTGACAAAATACCATAACCAACATGGTATTCTTCATACAATTTTCTGGCATGATAAGGTATGGCATACCCCACTGTCCAGACAGTAACTTTAATACTTGTGGGGAAAAAAAGAACAAGAATATTAAAATAAAGCTGACAAAATTCGGTCAGTTGATCAACTTCTCCAATGGAACTTAAATTAATTTTGTTAAACAATCTGCTGGCATAAATATTCCACTGCTTTTGAAAGTGCCAATCGTTTGGTATTCTCTAAAGGCCTTTCTTCATCATATTGCAAGGCATCAACAAGTCTGTAGCCATGCCTAGAAAGACTCGCAGCTTGACTACCTATCAATCAAGTTGGCAATTTGTTTGACCTTTTAGCTTCGACACTGTAATGCTCCTTAATTTTACATGCTCTAAGTATGCCAGACCGCATCCATACACTTTGGCAGCCTTACTTTATATGCTCTGGTATAGCAATCTCAGACAAAGTTAATGTGTCTTCTGACATAGAATTATTTAAATCAGCTGGGTTTGTAATCTGATCCAAAGTTTCCAAATGATTACTATGTTCAAGACCAACAGGAGCTGATAATATTTTAATGAACTGCTGGAAAATGTTACGCTTCACACATTCGCAGTAATTTAAATCTAATAAATGCTGCCATGCATTCATTTCACAATGCAGTGAATCTGGTCGAACTCTTTCTGCAAACACCCCAATTCTAGCCATTTTCAGCCAAAAAAGCAAGCATTTTCTCATGACGAGTACTGCTTTTAATATTAGTAGCTAGAGAACTAATAAAAACATTTACCTTCTTTGTATGCTCAGCACGCAAGTCGTTTGTGTACGGTGTCCAAGTATCATTGTGATCAAGACCAATTGTGCCACCTAGAATACACATATTATTTTTGTGCACATTTGCATAGGGACAAGGGTGTGTAGCTGCCTGGTTCAGTTCATTGCAGGCCAACTTTGCCAGCTCATGTCAGCACTTGGCTGAAACTCAACTGTGCAGTCCTTCCCACAAACTGTGAAAACACTGGACTCAAGTAGCTGCATCTCATCAGTATGTTGTCTCCAAAGAAGCTCAAGCATTGCATGCTTTTCGCCAAGGCTGACACAATGAAGTAGGTACTGAAATTCCCTACTTCTAACCCTTTCCCCAAAATTCCACAATGTTATACTGCATAATAAGTTCTTTGAATGTTTGCATGGCGATAAAATATAATTGTTTTTGTTTGTGGAAACACCGCGTAAATTTATTACTGCAAAGCTTTCGATCCGTAAGCCCGGATCTTCATCAGTGCTAATAATATGTGACTTGTTTAATTCACACGCTCTTTTTATAAAGAAAGAAAAAAAAAGAGCGTGTGAATTAAACAAGTCACATATTATTAGCACTGATGAAGATCCGGGCTTACGGATCGAAAGCTTTGCAGTAATAAATTTACATGGTGTTTCCACAAACAAAAACAGTTATACTGGCTATTGACATTGTTTCAGGGGCACCATCATCAGAAAACTGGAAAATGAAATGATT
>CACRXK020009611.1:0-17906 GCA_902702795.2 Paramuricea clavata
CCTGTATTATGTGATGATATTGTTGTTGACAATAGCAGGGTTGGTAAGTTAGATGAATAATTAGGCCAAATCATAACTAGTGCACTATTAGAACACAAAGGCCTAGTGTGACGGTGTTTGGCCTAGTTATTCAGCAAACCTACCAACCCTGGACAATAGATGCTCATGTGACATAATTGGATGTTTATGGCCTTGATGGGTTGAACTTCCTTCAGGCATTTTCAGTTGGCTTCTAGCCTCTTTTGGTATGCTTTGCAGTTTTAATTCCAATTTGAATACTGATGGTACAGCATTTTTTTTTTGCCTGCACGACCCTGTTGAGGATGGTGTAGTCAGGGGTGGATGTATAGGGGGGTGCACAAGGGTGTGACCCCTGTTGACCAAGGTCAACAGGGGTGCAAAAAAATCAAATTTGTACCCATTGTCATGAATATGTACCCATTGTCATAGTAGTGTTTACTATTGAAATGTAAATAAATTGAATATTAATAAATATTTTAAAGTTTCAATTGTTTTGTAATTTCTTACCTGTGGAATGCAGTATATGTTTTGCTTTCATTTTCCTGACGCAAGTTTTGTTTTCATAAACGACACAAGTAACTGGCATTTATTATTCTAGTCAATAACAAACTAATTTTGCAGTTTAAACTTTTTTTCCAACTTTGTTTATTACAAAAATGTTAAAAAATAACAAATTACTTGCGCTCTGCCAGCCAGATATGGACTGGGGCGATATGAAAAACACTCATTTTCCCCCGAAGATTTTTTACATGTTTAATCTGATTTTAACTTTAAAACAATAAGTTTCTGGATGCTCGGAAATGAATTTCTAACAGTATCTAAGCTTTTCTCAAATAACTGACGCCAAAATGTCTCCGAACCCTTTCTGGAAAGTCTACTAACACAGAAAAACTAAAAATTTTCGCGCGGTTTTCTCGTGTTGTTCGTCTTGTACGTGTGATATTTCTGTTGTTTGGTAAGCATTTTTTTATTTTAAGCACATTTATTTAAAGTTCTTTTGTCTTAGTTTAATATAAGGAGGAGTTGGCAAGTGCTTAACAAAAAGAAAAGGGCAAAATTTATCGATTTTCAAAAAAATTTTTTGACGCCATTTTGTAAAAAAGGACTGGGGCAACCTGCAAACTCATCACTCATGAGTGGCTTCAAAGATGGCGGCGGAGTTATCGTTCCAGGTTATTTACAGTTCACTGGGTAGCACAGCTTGCGTCAGATGCAGTTATAGAGCTGTCCAATATAAACTATAGTGTCCATGCATTTGTTTCGGAAGTACAATTTGCAAACTACCCCACAATAAATTAATTTTTATTTTATATGGTTTTATAGACCATTACATTTGAGTTTGCTGACAAAAGCGTTGATTCCTCAAACTTCTTTATCAACAGAAGTAGTTTGCTGACGTCAGTAATGTTTAATTATGAGGAGCAGAATAGCTACTTGATCAACGTGGTCGCGAAGGATGATGGGACGCCTTCTCTGAACCAAACTAAAGAGTTTAAAATTGAGGTAGGAATGATGATTTCTTCATACAAGAGATCGTGAAATTCATATAGAGTACACGCGCAAAAATCTCGCATCTTGTAGCAAGTCTGCCAAAAGTTGTATGGAACAACTTGTTAAAGTGCCTATGACACGAAATTTCACCCCAAAGGTTTATGGTGGCTTTTAAAGATCACTTAAAATTACTTAATACTTTCTTTTATAGAATTTTTGTAACTTGTTCCCTTTTCAAGATATTCAACTTTGTTTCATATGCAAATATCACCGGTGTGACATCACATAATGAGTTTTCAGAAAGTATAGTTTTCTTGACGAATACGTATCTAAAAAACTTAACAATTGCCCTTGTATATCTATTAATTTCATAACTCGTAATTAACCCTCTGTATTTGTTTGTAAACATATTTTATCAAGGTAAAATATTGCGTTTTCAAAATGTCATTATGCGATGTGACGACTATTTATATTTTCAAGCTTCTAGAGTATAATAAATGATCAAGAAACAACAATTAGGCTTTTCAAGAACTCAAAACATAGTTAAACTGTTTGTATCATAAAAAGTGGGCTCATTTGTGCACATGCGCAGATCGGACTGTAGATCACCTTTAAGGCCCCGTTTACACCGCTATACCGGATTGCATCGGAACGGAGCGATTTTCATACCGGATCCGGCTGCTGATTACACTACACCCACAGTAATCCGGTACGCGGCGTAAAAATCACTCCGCTTTGGAGGTAATATGAAAAATATACGGTTTTGGCGTGTACGTTTTAACATTGTCGCCTTTATTTGCTCGTTTTTACAATACTTTATAGCTGTTATTTGTTTCCCCCTTACAACCATGTACTATTTCTGGCGAAGACAAATAAAGAAAACGATAATAACATTGACTTTTCGCTTTCGAAAGAGCAAAATTTAAAGAAATACTCGTCAATTTTGGATTAGAGCGAAACGAAGCAACGTCTGGTGGTCAAGCTTTTTAAACAAAAAGTTATACTTTAAAAAGAAGACGTGCATGTGTGTTACTTCTTGTTTTTAATAAATTTAAATATTATAAATTTAAATTTATATTATTAGTATATTGGCAAAAAAATGTTTCTCTTGTTTCCATGGCGACAGTGAAATACATGCACGGGCAACAGAGCGCAGCGGCATGGTGTAAACACCCTGGTTTTTTACTTCAGAGTGAAAATGAATCCTGTATGAAAGATAATCCGGTATAGTGTAAACGGCGCCTATCAGACTTGTTGGCAAGGTTGTTCCAACAATTCTGATACAGACATGACTCATGATATAACAATATCGTTACAATCTTGTGTCGTCAACCTTGTAGCATTCTTGTTATATCATAATTGTATCAGACTTGTTGGAACAACCTTGTAACAATTAAGTCTGTCGATGCCATCAAAGCTTGTTACAAATTGTTAACAGCTTGTTACAACAACTGGGAACAAGCACTGCGAACAAACACAACTCATCGACAGCTCGTAAGAATTTTACGTGTGTATATGTAACTAAGTAAGTAACTAAATGGTGGTGTGCTAATCATCCACACTTGCAGCAGAGAGCTAAGCTAAATTGCGAAGGACGCAGCTCAATCTGATCCATTCGAAGGCTTTCTAAGGGCGCCTCTGGCGGCCACATTATCACGCGTATCTGATCACAGAGCAACAGCTACGGTGGAATTAAGAGTCAGTTTGGGGCTAACTCCAACCCACTCTGTCAACGTTCCCTGTGGGAGAACTGGAGTACCCCAGAAAACCCACGAGTTTCGGTAGAGCGTTGACCGACTCTTTTCACATAAGCGTCATGAGTCCCCAGCGAGAATCGAACCCGCGAAATCAAAAGTGAAAGGCGCATGCTCTGACGTCCTACGTCACCAAAGCCCTTATTATCGCAAAGCCTGCAATACTAGATTCCCCTTATTACGTTTTCGTAGCGCTTTGCGTTGTGGTTATAGTGGTATCACTGATGAAGTAGCGCGGCCTCGAATGAAAATATTGAATTTTTTGCGAATATTTTGCTGCTGGCTATCGCGCACCTGACCCTAGCTTTTTTTAAAAGTTCTTGCACGGGTCAGGACAGAAAATAAGCCATCTTGAATATCAGTGATACCACTATATTAACCACAATGCAAAGCGCTACGAAAACGTAATAAGGGGAATCACGAATTGCTTGTACATGCACAATTTAATTTCCTTCGATCTTCTGATCAAGATAAATAGAGCAAGGATACAACGTATTAAAGCTTCGTTCAAAGACCATGTTTTAGATAACCTTTTTACATTAATACTTGTTTTAGATTATTGATATAAATGACAAACCTGTGACCATTACACTCAATTCCTCTGGAGTCGAAGAAAATGCCGCGAATGGAGCAATAGTAGGAAACTTCATAACAGATGACCCTGACAAAAATCAGACTCATTTCTATACATTGCTCGACCATACGTGTAAGTATATATCTGCAGTTCATTAATCATTGAGCTTTACAAACAAATTGACTGCCTCTGAAACTAACGAATAAAACAAACAAAAATTGAATGAAATTATATGCAAAGAAATTTTCCACCATTTATGATGGAATTGTAAAGTAAATTGACCAAAGAAAATACTTTGCCAAACAATAGTTTGCCAAACTAACAACTTTTGATAAGCAAATTATACTACAACTATATGTCGATTAATTTGAATCCGTTATTTGTAAGAGGTATATAAAATGTTTTTGTATAATGATGCAAAGAAACAAGCTCAGATAATTTGGCAATATGTGAATAATTCTAAACAAAAAACAGCTGGACTAAAAAATCCCCCGCGTGCATTTGTAATTCCATATAAACTACCGCTGGGATATCTCGGGCACTGTCCAATAACCTCAACAGACCCTCGCGAGTTTCGCATATGATTTCACATGAGAAAATGCCTTTTCACATCTGAAGTGTAAAAATTCGACATAGATAAGAATAATTTTACATATGAAATTAATTTTCACATTATGAATGGACCTTGAATTAATTTTACATGCGAAGAACTATGTGCAACCGGCTCAAGTTTCATATATGAAAATTTTGTATTTCATATATGAGCATATTTACATGTGAAATGTTACTGCAATTCCACATAAATTCTCACATGTGAAATATCTGTTTGCACGAAAATACCTGGATTCCAATGAGAAACACCATACAACACCATACAACATTGTTGGTCTTGTTTGAAAACCGTTAAGGTTTTGGGTAATGTTTGTCGATTTTGGATGATGTTGGATTGAGTTTGACTTTGTTTAATTAAAATTTCTCCCAACATACATTGTTCATCATCGTTGGCCCAACAATTCTGGACGATGTTCGACTCATTTCAACGGGGATTATTAATATGTCTATATTTTCAGATACTTTCTACATCAATGGTAATGAACTGGTGGTAAAAGAATCAGACCGTCTTGATTTCGAAAATCAAACTGAAGTTATTATTCTTGTACAGACGACTGACAATGGAAATCCACCGTTATCGAAACAGGTACATGTAATTGTCCTAATTTGTAATCCATTATGAAGAAAGTGTTTTACGTTTGAATTACGTACTTTAGTTCAGTTTAGCTTAGTAGTAGCAAAGTGTACTGTACTGTACTGTACTGTACTGTACTGTACTGTACTGTACTGTACTGTACTGTACTGTACTGTACTGTACTGTACTGTACGTAATGTTTACAACATGAGCGGCCGTGTTGTATCAGATATACAAACTCGAGCCGAAGGCGAGAGTTTGTATATCTGATACAACACGGACGCGAATGTTGTAAACAACTTAAAAAACGACTCAGCTTATGAGTTCATTGGCGAAGTAATTTTAAAAATAAACGTTGTCAAAGCCGAGAAAATCAAAGTTAAAATTTATGTAAATCAACATGAATCTGTATCACATATACAGATACGACACGCTTATGATTTTTCTTTGTGTTTTCTTCATGAATTATTAATGAGTTTTTTAATGTACTGTACTGTACTGCAGTCACCTGAAAATTGGTGTAGCTAATTTTGGCCGCATTTTGCATCATAACGCTCGTGTAAGGAACCAATAAACTTTAAAAATCTTGTTGAAGATTACCACAAACTGATACAAACGCAGTTTTTAATCCCTCCCCTGCCTCGGTAATCTGACGTCCGTGTTGACAAAACGTCGCTCGCTCGGTTGGTTGAAAAATTATTGTTACAACCTCGTTATACAGTTATTCGACTACCATTTAAAGGCTTTCAGGAATCATTGAGGGACGCGGTTGCCTCCCCCCCTGTGCCCGCCTCTGAGCCCAATTCAGTTGGCGGTTAGTATGAATATCACCAGAAATCGCTCTGTTTTGTTTTTAGGAAAGTATTACAGTGAAAATACTTGATTCGAACGACAAACCATATGATCTCAAACCTTTGACCCTGACAGTTGAGGAGAACACGCCGGGAGAGACTTCTGTTGAATTTACAGTTCTTGATCAAGATACTAGTCAGTCTCATAGTTGTCTTGTTCAAGACTCCGAGTTCTTTGTCATGAATAACACACATGGTCAATCGGTTCTTTGGGTAAAGAGTGGAGCCGTACTTGATCATGAAAGGAACAGCACGATTTCAAGTAAGTTTATGCACGAATTGGCTGCGTAGGTAATTTATAATTGTCCAATCTTATTATTTTCATCAAAGGCGTATACGAGACAGGGAAAATTCTACCTCAAAAATCGGGAAATATGTTAGGCCTGCTCGCCTCAGTATATAATGTATTTTGTCATGACATTAATGTTGGGATATTAATATTTAATCAGAGAAACTGAATGACATATCGAAATTTGTTTCATCAAATTTAAATTGCATGCAGTAGAGTGAGGAGTTTTTTGTGTAATCCCAGAAATACTTATGAATAATCGTTTGAAGTTGTCCTTCAGCAGCATTTTGTATCAGAGGTGTTTGATTTCAAGTGAGACCAAGAGAGACGATTGTAATATATTTTAATATTTTTACTAAAAGCAGCCGCATATCTTGGAGTTCTATCAAGTGAGATGCAAAAAAAAATCATTTTATTCACCCTTTCATTATTTCTGTTTTAGTCACAGTGAATTGTACCGACAACGGAGTACCTCCTCTAAGCCTCTCAAAATCGTTTGATATCACGATCAAAGATGTGAACGAAGCACCAACAGATATCTTCTTGAACGGTTCATATGAAGTTGATGAAATCGCTAATGTTGGCCATTCACTTGGATATTTGATATGCACAGATCCTGATCGAAATCAAACATGTTCGTTCCACGTTATTGGGAAAATAAATGATACGTTTAATGTAAGTGTGTGCGACAATTAAGAAATTGAAAAGCTTTTTCAGTGCAAAAAAGGATCGCAAAATTGTTTAAATATGCTACTTTGACACTAAGATTATTACAATTGGTTTAGCAGAACCACTGTTATGATCTTAAAACAAAATCTGGTTCACCCAATGGACCATTGAAATTACGTGCGTTAAGTACCAATAGACCCATTGCACTGACGTCACAAATCCTTAGAGTGTCCTCCAGATGCTACCTAACAATATCTGTTTGGGTACAACAACCACATATAGCGCAAAAATTGACCATTTTAATACAAAATTATTATAAAGTTTTACAAAATTTGCTTTGTTTACAAAAGTTATATTATGCATAGATTGCCAGTTTGTCCTCCAGATGCATCGTCACCGACGCTGTGACGTCATGTACAATGGGTCTATAGGTTGGATGACCCCTTACCCGAAACAGCTATAGCATTGGTTCTCGTAGACCATAATAATAATCTTACTACCAACTTATAATAAGCTGTGTAAAAATGTGGAACATGAGTTATTGCATTTTTTGGGGACACCCTGTATTTATTAAATGTAAACTTGAGATTGAAATTAATTGCTACAATGTGTTTCCAACATTTGATTTGCCAGTATTGTGAATAGCTAAACGTAAACCAGTGAACACCATGTACTGTATATCTGGCGTTAGAACTTCAGTTATTCGGGCAATAGGAAAGCTGAGGCCAAAGATGGCGGACATTGAAGGAGCTATTGAACATCAGTTTGACATTCAATCAACGTTAACCGCTTAACTTTGTTTTTGTCTTATAGCCATTAGAGACTACTGTATAATAACCTATCTATAACAGAGAAACAAACGATGGTAGTTTATATTCCAATGTTGACCGTTTTGGAACCCATATGTTGCCGATTTAAAAATCTATATATGCTATTTCTTGCAGGTTACAAAAGACACAAACCTCTTAAAGGTGATCTCGAACGCGAAACTGGACTACGAAAGATTAGATTCCCCTAATATAAGCGTAGTGATTGAAGCAACAGACGATGGGCAGCCAAGACTATCATTTGTCAAGAAGCTAAGTATCACTGTAAACGAAATAAACGAAGGGGCGAATGAAATTAGTTTAAACCCTGACCACATCGAATTAAACGAAACCACGGCTGTAGGTACAAATATCAGCGAGCTAATTTGCAATAATCCTGAAAAATGGCAGACTGTCGAATACACTTTACTTTCGAACCACAGTATTTTCAAAATCGTTAAAGTACCTTACAACGCCAGCTACGATCCTCCTATTTTGAACAAATTGGGAGTAAAACAACGCACTTTTGAGCTGTTTAGGTCATTTTTGTTTTTGAATGAGAGATTCCTAAATTACGATATAAGCCCGAGATACGATATTTTGGTTCGGGTCACGGATGATGGCGAACCAGCCAGGTCATTTGTTGGAAATATTTTTGTTAATGTTTCGAGAGTTGATCCGTGTTTGCCGGAGAATAAGTGTAACGAGAATGCAACTTGTAGTAGAATTGATGGCTTTAATTATAATTGTGCGTGCTTCGATGGATTGAAAGGCGATGGGTATAATTGTACTGAAATTGACGATTGTGCAAATTCGGCTACGTACTGTGACATAAATGAGACAACGGCAAATGAGGCTTGTGCCCCTTGTAAAAATAAGGCAACGTGTCATGACGAACGTTTGACGTTTAATTGCGTCTGTTTGCCGGGATTTAATGGCACTCAATGTGGTCATAATATTAATGAATGCGACCCGAGGAATTTTAATTACACTAGCTGTAATGAAGAGCATAGTACTTGTGAGGATGGAATTAATAATATCACGTGTCATTGTAATCGAGGATTTAATGACTGGCTTTGCAAGACTAACATTGATGATTGTGCTAATGGACCGTGTGGAGCTCATGGTGAATGTATCGATCATATTGGTAAGTTTTTCTTTGATTTACTGCTAGTTTATTGATGGTTCAGCAAATTCAAAACTCCATAAACAAGAGAGGAAAGAGAGAGAAAAATCCAAACAAATTCGATTAATCTTGCTAAAATTTGTTATTTATAAAAATTGTTATTGTTGGAAATCGCTGAATTTACAAAACTGTTGTTGCAAACAACGTTCCAAATTAGGATTGAAAATATCGCGTAAACTGCAGACCGCAAACGGCGAACTTTGATTCGTATTTTGAAATCAACTGTCTAAAACATGTACAATTTACCTTCAAATTTGATTTGAAGTTCGCCGTTTGTACTCAGCTGCTGTGATACGTCATTTTTAAAGTGCGACTAACACCAAATATGATTTTTGGTACGTGTAATAGTTGGATAATTTTAAGAAGTAATTTAATATATCTTTATAGTAAAAAGTTCATCTTATAATAGACTTTTTTACTCTCAAAGTTCCGGATGTGACGTCATTTGGGGAATTGCAAATTTGTTTTCTCTTGTTTTATGAACCTAAAATTCCCCAAATGACAACATATCCGGTAGCTTCAAGAGCCGGAAAGTCAATTTCAAACTCATTAATAATTTATGAGTAACCATATTACTTTATTTTGCTCACATGATAATACTGAATACCTGATGAAGTACATTAATCCAGTCCTAGGACTGGATCAAAATTTATTCAGTCCTTGGACTGGATCAAAATCAATTAAGTAGTGATTTATTCGCATGAGATGTCATTTCAAATCCTCAAATTCGGACTTCGCCTCGGGCTTGATCAAATTGCGCGGACTTGAAATCTAGTCCAGTCCTCATAGTCGGATTTAAATATTACATCAAGACGAGGTTGGTTTTTTTTTGCTATAAAGAAATATTACATTTCTTCTTAGAATAATCCAAATATTTCGTAGGCCAAAAATCATATTTGTGGTTAGTAGCACTTTAAGGTCTAATGGCAAGTAAAATCTATCTCATAGTAATACCTTATACAGAAATTGAAATCTGTCTGTTCGCTTCAAATTTGCTATTTTTCTCTAGGTTCTTATGAGTGTGCTTGCAAAGGAGGCTATGGCGGCTCACGATGTGAGCGATATCTCGGAAGGAATGAAGAGCAATGTAAAGAAGGCCAGTCTTACGTTCCATACCCATCAACTTTCAGTGAAGAAAATAAGAAGGAACCTGTAGAACCTGAAAGTGGAAACACTGAAAGTGGAAACACTGAAGCCGGGGGAAGTAGTACTAGCAGTGACGACGTGTGCTTTTCTGGTAAAAATGTAACCACTTTGTATTTTGATATTAAGTTGCTGAAAATCTTGCAGCAAGGCGGGGTTAAGGTTCTGGACGGAGAAGTGAAGGCTGCAATGAGAATCGAAGTCGAGGATTGGCTAAAGAAAGTGATTGAGGTTTGGTATGCCTATGCTGACAGTTTTAGCGAAGAAGGATCTTACAATTTGAGTGATGTTAGCGTCTTAGATGACATAAAAGTGAATGCTCATAATATATCAGTAACTGTGGTTGCAAGAGTCGGTCATAAAGCTCTTTCTAGAGAAGGCTTCCTCTGTTCTTTCAATCAATCATATCCATCGAAAAATTGCTCCAAAAAGAACCGTTTTCCGGCCTATACGTCTAAAGGCTTCTCGTTTATCGATTACTTGTGCCCGACTCTAAAAGATGTGGAAACTTTTAAATGTAAAACCCGAAGTGGAGCTGTAAGCTCCCTAACTGGAAACGATGAAAGCAAGTTGCCGGGATGGGCTATTTATTTCCTAGCCATTTTGGGCGCAGTCTTGTTCGTATTTGTTGTACTATTCGCATGCTATGCCGACCGATCCCAAAAGGTGAATTTCCAACAAGCATTGCGAAAAGGCCAGCAGTATGATCACGTGAGACTACCGGAAGAAGACGACGAGCATTATCTTGACGTCATGTTGCGTCATCAAGTATCGACCAATGGCGATGGAGAAGTTAATCCCATATATGGCTTCGATGAAGACGAAGACGAGTCGCAGATGATTTCAAATCCCCTATATGGGTCGTCACGTGGTATCGAGTCGCCACAGATTGGTCATGCCCGAGCATTCGAGAATCCGCTGTTCAACACATTAGAACGTGAGCCCGGACTTCGCGCGAAGCCTGTCGGGAAGGATGGTGAATCCAGTAATAATTATTAATGCCGAATTTAGCGAAATGTCTTTTTTGCAAAAATTGCTTCACTTTTCTCTTGTTTTCATTGATTTTGTGATTTATTTTTCAGAACAGTAACCTGGAAAATTTGACTATTTTTTCCGTTTTATAACGATAGTCCGAAACTTTGATATATAAACGTGTTTGCCACATTTCTTCTTTGTCAATTACAGTGTTTTCATTTAAAAAAAACATGTCCAACAGGCCAGGGACTACTCATAATTAACGTTGTCATTGAAGTTTTGAAATCTCGATAGACCAAATACAATAAAACTGCTTATGTATGTTTTGTCTAAGTTTTTGCAAAAGATGATCAGTACATTGATCAGCGTAAAATCAATGCACATGTGACAATGATACGACCATATTTTTGCATCAACCTAAACCAGTGAAACTTAGACCAACATAGGTGATGAATCAATTTACAGGGTGTTCCAAAAACAATGCAATAACTATGTTCCACGTTTTTACACAGCTTATTATAAAATGGCACTACTATTATTACAATTGGTCTAAACTGTCATTAAACCTATTGACAGTTTACACAACTGATTCATGTTTTCAATGATCCATTGGGTGAACCGGACTTTGTTCATTGGTTCTAAATTCTAATGGACCAATCTTAATAATACTAGTGTCAACCCTGTATTGAATTTCATGGGTATTTTTTGTATTTCATAATTTCAGAACCGACTTTAACTTTAGTCTATTTACTATATCTTGTAACACTCGTTTCTCTTAATTTTTTGTTTGATGTTTCTCCCTTTGATTGAGAAATTTTAACGATTAACGCGAGTAGAACGTGTAAAGCAATTTTTGCATAGAAGATACTCGTAGACTAATAATTTTCAGTCTTAACGAAAAGACAAAATGTCTTGATTTTTCAGTAATGTCTTTAGCTTGTAATACATAGATCACTAATCTGGAATATGCTATAGCAGTATGGTTGTATAATTTAAGCTAAAATTTGACTACAGACCTAATCGACTAACGCATTTTTATCACCATTGCTCGCTGATCTGAAATCTATCGGAAAAGGCGGATACTCTAGCTATCCTGTCCTACCGTTTCGGATAATTCCTATGCAAAGCTACCACTGATAGTTTAAGCATAGAATGGAACGGAGGTAACCAAGCATTGAAAAGATATAGATCAGATGAATGGTTACCAAGTGTGTTAGGCAATTAGGTCTTTGGGTGCATGAATTATTTTGAAATTGTTAAAGATATATATATTTTCATTGATTTACAAAACGTATGCAATATCGCTTATTCATTGCCCAAAAATATCCAATCATTCGTATAAGTAGTTATATACTCGGGGATAATAATATAATTTCATATTTATTCCAATTCCTCATATAAATTGTATAAAATTCCTGCTTATTATCTGACATGCAAATAAAATTAAATACACAGAACCAAACCCAGTTCACTTCTTGTCGTTAATGTTATAACCGACCTCGTACCCAGGGCTTCTGCGTTTGTGGCTTCTAAGACTATTGATTTTATACTCATTAATGTTAATTTCAATACTAGTTTAAAATTCTGTGTGTGTATTATTGTTAGATTTCTAGCGCTGAATATCTTCGTGTAAATGTGAACTGAGCAGCAATGAAAAAAATATAGTGTTTGCAGGCTTGCACCGTAAATAATATAACTGTTAATGTTCTGTGAATTATGTTAATATTTATGGAGTTCAACAAATGGAAATTAACAGAGTTGTTTTAAGTGGGTTTTTTGTTCTCATTCCCAACAAAAGACCGAACTGTAAGATCGATTGATCAAAAATCTTACTGAACTTATTATACCGAAGACTATTCTTGCGTACAAAGTTGTGCTTTATAATCTATATATCTGAAAAAGGTTATAAAGAGCTTTGTAAAGAGCTTGGGCGCCGATTTTCTGTTGGCTGTTGTTGAGAATATTTTCCCCTCTATTATAGACACTGTATTCTTTTGTTACTCGTTTAAAAACATCCTAGTCCAGCCTTTCAACATTGGTCCGAAATATAATTCCCCTGATGATCTAGAATGCTCTCAGAACAATAAAATACATAGACCCATGGGAATGCCATATTTTGCATCCTCGCGGGCAAATAAATTATTCGTCATCAAGTATATGTTTGACTACAAAGGAATGGAGGCTGTAACAAGATGGCTGTGTAGCTTCTACGCAGACAAAGTGAAGATTCAACGCCATAGCCGAACAGTAACTTGTGGAGATAAAGTACTACTTTGTAGTATCGCGTTAACCGACCCTAATTCAAAGTTTACAGATTATCACGAGAATAAAATCACTGTTTTATACCGCCATAGAAATGCGTTAGCAGTAGGAGACTGTAAATTTTATATTCAGGAAGTAAATTCTCGACAGCTCGATGTTTTCTGCTATGCTCGTCGCACTGGGAAAGCAACGCTGAAGGTAGATCTGGGGAAATGGTATCAAGTCGAAGGTAAGCAAGACATCACTGTAAAGTAACCTAACTTTATATGAATTATATCCACTATATACTGGATAGCTCATCAGATCTAAACTGTTCTCCCCTGCAGAGGGCAACTGTGCAAGTGAAGCCACTGTTATTCATACAAGCCTAATCTCGAGCAATGAGAGTTGCAACTGTATGCATACAATTTTACGCACGCTTTTATCGCCAGACTCGCGATTTTAATCAATCTCGCGAATATACTTATTTGATCCAATCTTGTACCCAGATTGATTTGAATCTCGAACAGACACTAAAGAATGTCAAGTGCTATTTAAAGCACGCGTAGGAGTGTTTTATCAGATATAAAATGCGAGGCGCAGCCGAGCGTTTTATATCAGATAAAACACGACTACAAGACAAAAAACGACTCATCTTATATATGAGTTCATTGGCGAAGTAATTTTTAAAATAAACTTTGTCTAAACCGAGAAAATTAAAGCTAAAGTTTATGTAAATTAATATGATTTTTTATCCCATATAAAGATACGACACGCTTATGATTTTTCTTTGTGTTTTCCTCCTGAATTATTAATGAGTTTTTTAAGCAAAAGATAAAGTACCAAAGTGGTAAACAATTACTCTGATCACCTTGACTGTCATGATTTTAACACGAATGACTTGCGAGTCTTTGCTCTTCTATTGCAGATGAATATCCGACTCATTTCGAGTCCATATTTTAAAGAATCAAAAGTAATGATGTTGTATTGGTCATGTATAAAGTAGCTTGCACTTTGTCTTTGGAATTATTCCATATATTGCATGGATAGAATGGTTTCGACGATAATTTTAAATATAGTGAGTAAAAAGATGGACGATCTACTGTTTTATACAATCTACCAGTTCACAATTTTTAAACAGTTGTTGTGCTGTATTGAAATACGAACACAGTATCTCACTATTCTTAACATAAACGCTTCTCTCGTGTGATTGAGAGCTTGTTTATTTAAATTGGGGCAAAGCTGAGAAGCAGTCTATTCTCTGCAGTTTATTTATACGATTCCAAAAACGGCAAAAATGGACTGCAAGCAGATCCCTCGTTATCCCTCTCATCAACTCTAACGCCTGTATTCTAAAACCACACTCACACTTTACTAGTGGACGCTCATTCTCAATGAGTGCAACTTACTAGGATTATTACACTCGCACTCCAGTCATTTAAAAACGTCACTCACCCTCGAAGAAAGCTGAAATGTGAAGTGTGAGTGAATACCTCCTTTGACCTGCACAGCTGCAGTCACAAATATTTACCTCAGAAAAATGTGGCCGATACATGGCTAACTAGACAGAATGCTGTAGAGAATGTTATATATTCAATAACAGAATAGACGGAAGGCATATAATTTCGATATAGAGAAGTATGACGACCAACAATTTAGGAGCAGATACAGGTTGACCAAGGAAGCTTTCCAGGAATTGCTGCTGGTCATTATCAGACCAGATATAGCTATTGCTCGATTAAAGAATAATTACATAAAATTTCGTGATGAGAATACGTACACCAAAGTAAGCTTAATTTATGGCGCATTAGTGAATTCCCCAATCAATGTGGTTGGGGCAATAGACTGTACCCACGTTAAAATACCAGCTCCAGGAAGCCAGAATGCAAAAATGTATCGAAATAGAAAAGGGTATTCTTCCATTAACGTGCAAGCTGTTTGCGGAGCAAATTTGGAAATTCTAAACATTGTCACACATTGGCCAGGTAGCATTCGTGATGCTAGAATTTTTTACAACAGTCGCTTATGTGCAAAGTTTGAACGAGGCGACAATGATGGCGTTTTACTGGGTGATAGTGGCTATCCTTGTCGGCCTTATCTCATGACACCACTGTTGAATCCCCAAACACGCCCAGAGGCAGAGCGAAGATATAATGTGTCTCAAATACGAACTATAGAAATACGGTAGAGAGAAAATTCGGATTATTTAAAGAGATTATTTCCATTCTTGCATGCGAGATAGGCTATTGGTTTCCTTGTGGTCGATGATAACGACAATGCAGCCTCTACAACATGCAGTCGATGGCTGTTGTTGCTGAGTTGGAGTTAATGTAGGAATTCTAACTAGCTGGACGTCGTTATCGTTTTCTATTCAATTGATGAGAAATGAAATAAGAGAGGTACTCAATATAAGCGTGCCTGTGGCATAGATTAAGTAAGAACAGATGTGTAACTTCAGTAAAAAAGTTGTCCCATGGTCGCCATCTTCCTAGCAAGTGTCGCTCGCGTGATTATTCGTCATTTGGTAGTACGTCATTGCCTTCAAAAATGTTTTCAACACCTTTTCTAGAACTTTAATTGCTTTTAACAACTTTAAACATTCAACAAATGAGGCTCTTGATTGTTTAATCTGTAAATTTCGATCCAAGAAAGGCGCAATAAAATGCAAAAGTTCATGTTTTCCAGGACGCCATCTTCCTAGCAAGTGTCATGGCGTGAGCATGACGTGTACATCTAGGGAAATTTGAGGACACGAAGTCCTATTAAGTTACACATCTGGTATATACTTCATCTGTGCCTGTGGTAATACTATATGCGACAATTCGGTCAGTGTTCTTTTATAACATTACACTTTTCAAACTCTTTCATAACTCGTAGCATATCCTTACCTGATTCGTGGGATTACTAAGCAACTAAAGAAATGTTGGGAAAATTTGAAGACGCGTGCCAAAAAGGTTCTTGCTACACGGCAAAAAACGCCGCGAGCCTGCTGCTCAACAGGATTGAACAATATATGTTTTGCTGTCCACATTGTTCACACTTGTCAACAATATTGAACAATATTGTTGAGCCTGAATCGGGTGTAACAATGTTCAATATTGTTGACAACTGTGAACAATGTGGGCAGCAAAGCATTGTTCAATCCTGTTTTCATCAGTATTGCAACAACCTGATCGTTTTTTGCCGTGTAATTAAAGAGTAAAGAAAAACGGGCCGCTAAATTAAATGGTGGTGGTATATCCACTTCACCAGCAAACGAACAATCATCGGCTATTGCTTCAATAATCCCTGCTCAAATAGACAGCCTAGAAAACCCGTTTAAGGTGGCTCGATATAGTTATCACAAAAATTTCTGCTCAAGAATCGCGAACTCAAAACCGGTTGGCCATTTTTACGCGCAGGTCGCGGAAACTGATTAACAAAATGAAAGAACTTCCAAAATGACCTGACGTGAGCAGTTGCTCGCGCCATATCACGCCATTGCGCGTGTTCCATAGCGTTTTATGTCAATTGCTGACGTCATTAGAATTTTCCATTTTGTCTGGTGACCTATGTTCAAATTTTGCATGCTGTATTGCACCGCCTCTGTTGCACCGCTAAAAACTTTCATTATACAAAAAATAATGTAATGCCAAAAAAATTTTACAATATGACATTTTCGCATTTTCCAAAAAAGTATCATTACAGAATTTTTTTATATTTTGCTAATTGTTAGCTTTTCGTCCAAGTAAAATAATGCACGAAAAAAAGTTGGGGGTCACCATGCTTTTTTCCAACTATACGAGACGATAGGCCATTTTGGAGTGAATTTCGTACACATACGTCGTCATAGCAACGAACTATCTGTTATTAAAACTAATATAATTTGAAAGTAGAGTTATCAAAATATATAAAAAACCCAATATCTGTTGAGTAAATCCTAAAAATGCGTAGTTTGAACATGTCAAAGTGTTAAACACCTGAGGCCAGTTGTTCAAAGCTGGGTTGACCTAACCCTGGGTTAACGTGAAATTCAAAGCAAATTTCCCAACATCTTCTTTATAATTTTGGAAATATTTCTTTAGAGATCTTGTCTGAACTAGTAGGAGATGCATGCAAAAGCACCAATATGCTTCAACTTCTGAAATTTTCATTCTGTTTCTAGTTTCTACCAAATTTTCCATGAATATAGAACATGTCGTTCTTACAAATCGTTTTTGGAATAATTACCTTTTTGGCGGGTAAATTACGTCACAAACTTGGCGCTAAAAAATTGAAAATAAGCTTTTGGTGATTTTATAAATCCATTTAGAAGAGCAGACTAAGGGTACTTTAAAACTGAAATCTGTTTCTAAATACAACCATTTTATGGGAAGATACAAATGTCGAAAAATCCGCCATATTGTTACTAAAAATAGAACAAAATGGCGGATTTTTAGAAATTTAAGTCATATTTTCTCAAGGAAAGGTTGTCAGGGACGTAGCGACCGGGAGGTGTGGGAGCGGGGTGTAAAACCCACCTACTGTGAAATTCAGGCAAAAATTATGTAAAATTCAAGTTAAAATTTTGACATTTTCAGGTAAAATTTGCGTAATAAAGTAATGTAAAACGTTTCTCGGGGAGGACCCACAGACCCCCCTTTTCTCCCGAAACTTATTATTATTATAATTATTACACTTCATTTACCTGAAATTCAAATGTCAGGTAAAGTCCTCCGATATCCCCCCCCCCCCCCCCCCC
>CACRXK020009612.1:0-18866 GCA_902702795.2 Paramuricea clavata
TACTGCACCACCTTCACCCTTCACCATCGCGTTGTTCTGTTCATGAGCCTGATCAATAGCCATCGCACTGTAAAGCTGCCTGCACTGATGAACTCTGAGGCAACCTCTGGGTGCATTGTATTCAACGAAATCATATCGCGAAGGTGGATGGGTAGCCATCTTGAATAATTTATGTGATCAAGGGCGAAGAACCATGGGATCATCCTACTCAATGTGTCGACATATAATTGGAAATTAGCTTCTCTGAGAGATCTAATGAAGAGTAGCAACATCAGTTCTAGTTGTAAGGTAATGTACCAGAACTGGAACTGGGGTGTGGAAGCCATTTTCTCCAAACACCAATCATCGAATGGTAGTGATGCGTCTTCTGCCAATCCACTGTACTGCGTATATGCGTGACAAAGCAGGATATACAAACTGCTGGCAGTCAACTGATGTGCGTGTCGAGAACGAGTTACACTCGCAGCTTTTATGAAAGAATCGGCTGTTCCTGGTGAAGCTACTTTAGACTGGATGAGGGCTGATGTCCAACCGCTGTCTTCAAGCCAGTGGCCAAGTAGTCGTAAGAATGCCATCTCGATGCGCAGCCCTCCAAACATCATAACAACGTGGTGCTCACCATAGCTTTCAGGCCAATTCCATTGAATTTGCTTGGCAACGGCATATAATGGTTGATCGAGTGCGATGACGGGGACTTGACCTGGATTAAGATGTGTAACAGCTCGCCTTATCATATCAACTGCATGGCGGATCATAGCAACAGATTTCGATTCATCAGGGAAGAGAGGTAATAACGAAGAAATGGTATGCTCTGTGTACTCTTTTTCTTCCTCTAGATTAGAATGGTATCCTGCCCATGAAATATATACATTCTCCCTCTTCTAAATTCTGCTGGGTGTCGATAGTGGCTCTAACATTCTCCAACCACAAGAATTCTTCTTTAACAGCGCACATATAAATTGAACCATCTGCTTTCATTTCGCATTGCATTTCTGGAACAGGAGGGTCTTTTTGACGAAGAGAAGCAGGAGGTACATTTGCGTAGGAATCTGGTAACTGTGAAACTGTCTTGGTGGTGATGGTTGATGAAGACTGCTCAAGTACAACTATTTCGCGATCAATCCCAGGACAGTCGGTGGAGACGTGCTGGAAAAGTGATATACCAGTACCATGAAATGAATCACTGGCGGTGGTAGAGCTTGGATTGTGGTCGATATTGTCAATCGCAGCGGTTGTGAACAGCCTTTTGCGAAGATTAGTTGGGCAAACAACTTTCTCTTCTTCAAATCGGCGGCAAACACCATTTCCAAGGTCGGTGGATATGCTCATCACTCTGTCGTAGGATACCGAAAGACCAAGATTGTAAAGATTGTCCACAAGTTCACGACTCCGAGTTTTTGCGTGAACTGAGAGACCCAAATAGATTGGAAGTAGCGTCTCGCGTTTCCGGCTGTGACGTTCGTGTTGATGCGGTCCCTTGCGTCGACGCAAATAGCTATTGTACTGTAATAACTGCGCGATACTAAGTCCTGCTTGAGTAGCATTGGCGTTGCTTGCTTGTGTTTTGATGTTTGGCCCATACAAAATGATGTTAATTAGCGATAGAAGTGACTTTGGTACCGAGTTGTGTTGGCAATCTTTATCAAATAATCCATCGAAACTGTTTTCTATCATCATCATTTCTCTTCTTACAATAGTTGCCGACCGTGCCAGATGCATTGCCTCGTTGTCACAACTTTGACGCGCTCTTCGAAGTGCCATCGCAACATCTTCTTTAAATGCAAGTAAAATGTCACGACCTTGCTTGTGTTCTTCAAGATCAGGAATCATAGCTAATATTCGATCTTTCAACCTGGAAGTGTGGGTGCGACCGATTATATTTGCCCCAAGTTGCTTAAGTCGAGAGGTGCACATACTCGATAAATCAACAAGCTTATGAATTGGGATTACATCTTCCTGTGACCGGGAATCTTCTATGAAAATGACTAATTCAGCAAATGCTATACCTTCTAATTGCAGAGTATGGTCGTCATCTTTATCCTCGGTGTCCACTGCCCTTGCTCTGTTGGAAAGAGATGTTAAGCATGCATTGTGGTATTTGGCTTCAATTGCAACAAGATCACCTGTACTCAATTTAGCAAGAAGATTCTGGTCATTTAAAACAGCCGCGTATTTTCGAACACGAGCATCTAATCCAAATGTAGACGCATTGTGTAGAGGATTGTTCCAACGTTCGCATTCATCACAGATAAAACACCTATTTATGTTCGGTGGTGCTTCACTTCCGGTGTTGGAACGCGTAAATTTCTTACCAATGCCTGAGCTCTGCTCCTCTGTAGAATATCTTTTCTCGGCTCTTCTTAGCTTGGTGATGTTAAATTTGGTATTACAGCTCTTGTGCCAACGGGCCTTTTCACTTATAAATGTTTGTTCTATTCCACTCCCCTCATCCAGCCTCTCTATATTAAGTGATAATGGCATACATCCTAGCTGTCCAAATCTAACGCTGTTGTCTGCGAGAGTTTTGTATCCAGCTCCAACATCTGTCCGCTTTGATTCTGCGGGACATTGCAGTACTTCTTCTGTGTTTTCCTGACAGATAACACATTGTTGCCAATCTGTTTTCACCACATCCTTGGACTTAGGCAAAGAACTCATCCTGGCAAAAATGCGAGATCTAAAAAACGGTTCACTTATTCATGCGGTCCCTTGGTCAACGTTTATTCTGAATTAGTATAAACCTCCTTTTGAGGTATGGTTTCTAACTATATCTTTCAAAATGGTGACCACTTTTTAACGATGCAAAAAATTCTTCAAAACTGATTGTAAACACCCCTCAAATACCTTGTATACTCTATCAGATTAGTATACTAAAATAATTAGACAACTTGCCCTGGCCTCTTTCTTTATAAGCGATGGTTAATATGTATTTGCTTCGTTGAATTGTCAATGATAATACAAGTGATGTTTTTATACTTACAGTTCATCTAGTTGGCAATGTATCAACTTCTTTCGTACATGAGATGTAAATGATCACGTAATATTCAAAAGGTCCAACGTTTTAACTGTATATATCTTTATGTTCCGAGAATAACAACTATTTGGTAAAATCGTATTAATGCAATAATGGGAAATAAGTTTGCCCAAGCCAAGTTAGGTAAAAAGAACATGCGCCATTGACACTGTGATCGTCTGATTGACGTATGAAGCGCTTGTACTCAGTCCAGCGCAACAGTATATTTATCTCGGTCGTGGTGGGTCAGCTTATTGGCAAGTATTTTTTGAAGTGGAGGCAAATTATTTATATTGTTTTTCAGAAAGTAGAAAACCCTTGGTAATAATAAAATTCAAAATATAGTTAAAAATACGTATTCCAGGTAATACTAACACCGCGGTAAAACGTCTGCGCATGCGTCAACCTTACCTGTAATAGTATTGCGAACTTGATGAGAAGCTGTTCCGACCGTTTCCGAAGGCTCAAAATGGCGGTAAAATGGAGTGACTTCATTGTGCGTCTTTACAGCCAGATTTCGAGCGCAAAAATAAACATGTCATTCTAAAAACTAGGAATAAATACAGCCAGAAGGTTCAAGAAATTGTATTGTACAAGAACATGAACTAAAGGCGATTGTTGACAAATTTATCGTCTGAAACATTTTGTTTATCAACTAAGCAACGAGAATTTCCGAATTTTCGTTTGAGATACATTCCCCTAAAAAAAACTGTGTCGCCAAATATAAAAAATTTTCGTGTTCACAATAATTAAACTTTAGGATTTATTCTACAATTTGAGTGGGTTAAGAAGCTTAACTTTTCGAGAGTTTTCTTAACTTTTGAGTTTGAATTTTTGTTTTGAATAATTTTGCAAAAATTTTCGAAGTCGTGTCCGTTAAAATCAACAATTTTTTACATGAATTATATTTCATTCCATACTTTCAATGCCAGGACGCTTTCAATTAATGTCTAGTCTACCCATTTGCTATATTTTCTCGTTTGTTTTACTAATTTTTGACCAATTAATAAGCATGTTTTTGTTTTAGAAATTGATATTCAAATTCCCCGCCTTGTTCCCAGGCCTCATGATGAAAAATGCTAGGGATGGGCGATACCAGGATTTTTAATTCGATACCGATACTTTTAAGATCGGTATCGGCCGATACCGATACCTATTTCAATACCAAAATGAACACAAAATTCCAATTTTCGATACCGGAAATGAGTACTTAAATTGCTAGTATCGCTACTTTCGATACCTGCCGGTCAGCGGAAAAAGCATGCGACCTCCCCCCCCCGTCGCCAAAAAATTTTCGGTCAGTGTACCGTTTTAGCGGTTAAAAATTTTTTTCGGACAAATGCAAAATTTTCCGGACATCAGCAATTTTCCCCATTTCTCAAAATTTTTTTTCCTAAAATCCCAAAATTATCCATAATTTTCTAAAATTTTTGTCAATTAACCACATTTTTTCCAAATTCACACTTATTTTTGTAATAAAATCTTATTCAACCAAGAAGTGAAATTAAACAAGTCATTTAATTAGAAAAGGGTGCAAGTATCGAACGATACCACGTCAGTAATCGATACCGATACCGCTGTTTGTGGTATCGCTGGTATCGAATACCGAGTACTCGGTATCGCCCATCACTAAAAAAATGCGAGATCAGACTTCTCAAATTCCCGACCCTCGGGCTCATGTTATTGTCAAATTCCTAGTGATGGGCGATACCACCAGTATCGGTTTCGATACGATACCGATTACTTTTTGGTTAAAGTATCGAGGTATCGATTACCCAAACGATTACTTCCTCCAATTTTCAAAATAATAAATGTAAGTCACTTAATAAAGAGCCGACTGCTAAAGAAGTAGCCTTCTACTTTAACAGTAACGATATATTTTCAGAAAGTTACATATTTTTAACAGTAACGATTTGATCCGCCATTTCAATCCATAAAAAAACAAAAATCACTTTATTTCCCGCCTTTTTCATAATTTATTCTGTTGGCGAGGATAGAATGTCAAATAAAGTATAAACGAAGTTTGATTAAATTGATAAATGCAGTAAAATGATAAATTTTATTAGAAATGACCATGAAAACGATGACACAACTACAGGATTATAATGAATGTCTAATTTTAAAAGTAATCGAAACACTTTTTCGATACCGTGCAGTATCGACTACTTCCTGTTTGGGCCTGGTATCGGGTGGTATCGATATCAAGTAATCGGTAATCGCCCATCACTACAAATTCCTGACCCAGGAGAAGCAGGTAGCTGTCAAATCCCGTGGGTATGCCCGATACCCCCCCCCCCACCCCCTGGGGCAAACCATTGACTGTTGCATAAATGTGAATAGCTCTTTGGGGAAGACGATGAAATTACAAAACAATGCTAGAGCTACAGAGTTGGCTGATGTCTTTCCAGGTCTGCCTGGCAATGATGAAGATGGATATAGGCTGATAAATGTAAAACATTCAGCCTCTGTGTTCTCTGAAATTCATGTTTGCGATGAAGGTACTTAGTCATTTTAGTGATGATTTGTTTTTAAATTGGCTTTGCCAGTTTGCCCTATCGCCCAAATATTATATTTGAGTGTTATCTTGGCATTGTATAAGTGATAAAATGAAATTCTTACATACTGTAAGTTTTATCAGCTATTTTTGCTTTGTTTATTTATTATATAAATTATGTGCACCTTTGATATATGCCTTGGGCTGCTATGTCGAACCTGCACCTCAACCAATAAGATTTTGCCTTGAACTTTTAGGTAAACAAGAAGAGCTGAAGCCAACTTTTGTATAACTGAGTGAGTGATACAAAGTTGCATGAGAGATGGGTACATGGCACAACTTCAAAACCCAAATGAATGCCTGAACCCCTGTTATCAACCCGTATCGGCTTGATGTCCAAAGCATAAACATCACAGCGTCCACACTGTTCACTGTACTGTTGCTTCAGCTTTTTGTCATTTCCGTAGTGGTTCTGCAAGCAGAGAAAGGTTTATGGAGGGACTTTCCATACCTGGTGGTCACCATACAAGGCATAATTCCTTTGTATGTGACAAGAAGAGGTTAAGAAAATCTGATTTTCAGGCCAACCAGAAGCAAAAGAAACGTCGCAAATGACACGCCTTCCTGCCGATACAAAGGGAAGAGGCTCTTCATGAAGCTGAGGGAGTCAGTTTTGTAGCAGCAGGGTTTTGAACAATCCCCTGTTTCTATTAATGCATGAAATAATGACTTGCACAGTCCAAATATTTACTATTGCACTTTTTAAGACATAGCAACTTTTAAAACTGATTTTCTCCAAATACCTGTTTTTCGCAGTTGAAAAAAGATAACTTGACTAGTATTTACTCGATTGTTATGAAATTGTCAGGGATTGTTGCTCTAAGAGAGCTTTCTTGGATAAGCATAGAGATTTTTGAAATGTCTAATTTTAGGGAAGTTATGAATCAAAACGTGACCACTTTCTTGTTTACGAACTTTGACCAACCACTGTGTCAATTCCTTTTATAATATAAAAAAGTTCTATGCTTATCCAAGAAAACCACTTGTAATCTTTCATTTGGCACTATAAATTATATTTTCAGAATCTATGTTTCATTAGCTTTCATATGATATATAGTTTGTCATGGTTTAGAGTAAAACCTGGTGTGTTATGGCTATCTGAATGAACAGCCTAAAGTTTGGGTTAACCCCCGCCTTATAGCATAGCTCTTCTGCACTAAAGTGCAGGCGACTGAGGCGAGCTAATAACAAAAAAAACAACGAAAATATTTTTGGAACAATTTCAAAACAGTATTTACATGCTTTAGGTAATTTTATCATTTTTATTCATTATAAATAGCTTTAGAATGCTATAATAATTAATAAGGATGCTATAATAAGGACCTTGGTCAAAATATTTAATGCAACATTATCTTTGTCTCTGATCATATGCGGCACAGCAACAGTGTGACCAGGTTTTTTCAGGAGAAATTACCTCATCCGGTTTCATAAATTACTACATTCGGTCTAAAATTACCACGGTTCCATATTTTTCCCATTTCTCCATATTTCTTCCAAAAAATGTCCATTTTCCCCCCAAAAATGTTGGCGAGCTGGGGGGGGGGGGCAAAAAAATTTTCTGGGCACCAAAATTTTTCCGGAGAACCACCTCTTAAATTAGGGTTCAAAAAAAATTTTCCGGACAAATAACAAGTAAAACATGACCAAAATCTGTAAAATTTAGGGTTTTTTCACCAAAATCTGTACAATTAAGGTCTGGAAATTTCAAATTACCACAATCGGCCAAAATTGACGAAAAATTACCACGGTAGTTCTGAAATTACCGTAGTAATTACCACAAATTTCCAATTACCACAATCCTCCAAAAACTGACGAAAAATTACCACGGTAGTAATGAAATTACCACATCTGGTCACACTACACAGCAAACTTATATTGCATTCGACAATATAGATAACTTACATGAAGTATAACTTACATGAAGTACATGTACATCATGTGAATGACTTCTGAAGGTGTGCTAAGAGGTCTTGGGCTGCCTGGTGAAGGGACTAGGCTGTGCAAGAATATTGATGATACATAGCTGATGCCATGCAAGCATGTTGCAGTAAAATGGGGGCATATTGACAGTTGTTGGCATTGTTTCAGGAAAAATGTTTAAAAGGTAGAATTTACTTCATTACAAGGTATGTATTGAACCATATGCATGCTGATTTTAATATGATATTAAAATCAGCATGCATATGGTTCAAATGATAGGTTATGCGTCTTTGCAATACCTATCATATTTCGGCCACGTATGGGATTTGTATAACTCGTAGTCTGGTATATACACTTACAGCTGGCAATAATAAGGTCACAGCATATTTTGCAGTATTTGGGTAACCTGCTGTTACAGATAAAATTAGCAAATCAGGGCTTGACCATATATCCAAGACTTAAATAAACTGTCCAAAGTCAAAGATGAATGAGATCAGTATCTTAACCAACTGCATATTCCTGTGCAGTGTATCGGAAATTTCTGTAAGTAATGTCGGCATTTTCATTACTCACAAGTTTGTATGAGGGTTTACAAGGACATATCTGTGACGTAACATTTGAAATTTGATTAATGCAATTTTAATTATTCATACATTGAACACTTGCGATACAGACCAATCTATTAAGCAGTCGGACACCCTTCTAAGCATAGGCAGCCCAATAGCTAATCGGCGTGTTAAATATTTGACTAAATTGCTGCATACTATTAAGTTATTCCTAAGGTTGGCAAACAAAGCACTAGTTTTGACAGCCTATGAGATTATGTTATGTATTCGTCATATGAAAACGCTTTTTCAGCATGTTCCAGGCATCCAGCATAGTGCCATCAAAACATTAACTAAACATTGAACAAATTGCCGAAATTGACGTTTCGACTTTCGTATTTTTTTTCGTTATAGGAATTTATTTTTTTCACAAAGAAGTTGTAAGAATGTAGTACAACTATCGTAGATCCAGTTTTTGTTATTATTATAGCTGCCACAGTTGTAAATATTTCGAGTATTTTTCGATAGTTTTAAGGATAGCGATTTTTAGTTTGATTTATTTGCCAACCTTAGGAATAAACATAACTTAATAGTATGCAGCAAGTGACGTCGTCACTTGTCCGTAGCACGCAACCAGAACTGCAGAAATGCATTGTTATCTGAAAATTCTCTCCATATTAAACAGTTTTATTAAAGTTTGAATAATTTAGTCAAATATTTAACACGCCTATAGCTACTGGGCTACCTGCGTTCTAAGCAGACATATGATATAGCTTCGTTCCCAGTATTAAAAAAATACTATAATTACAACCATTTTTAGCAGACAACTCCCTAAAATTTCAGGCAAATTTGTGAGTACATACACCTGACATTTGGTACTTACGGGTCATTTGTGTTGTGTCATAATCCCGAGGAACAAACTGTCTTGCCCACCATGGATACTCATCTACATCCAGTAACGTAAATATCACGTGACGATATAACTCGTATGCTGCCTTGGTAATTTCCTGCAGTATAATAAAGGAACAAATTTCAGATGGTTGTAACATTCACTTATATTTTATACCAGCATTTCAGTCCAGGGTTCATTAATATTCAAAATTCATAGCTCCAAAATGTGCATGCAAAAATGCATCATATTTTAGGCTTTGAGAGCTAATTATTGTTAAAATGCCGAGTATTTTAAATTGTGCCTGCACAAATTCAAAATCTGCCTACGAGCGTCGCTCGCGCAAGTTTAATGATGCCTGGTGCAGTCACCTAGCGTTATAGACTACATGTGTTGGCTTAGGCTGCGGCGCGAAAAAGCACTAGCTATCGGATACGGAATGTACAATTTTCAGAAGCTGAGCGAAACAACATCTCTCCGTTGCAATAATTTTCTCTGAAAATAGCGTTCCTAAAAGGTATATACGGATAGGTGTTTTTCCCCTGTTTTTCAAAACGTGCGGGTGGTCATGTATAGCCGAGATATCGCTAGAACTGAGCCTGTGGATTCTAGAAAGCGTTATCTGTACCTTCTCAAAGTTGTAGAGAAGATATGTTGTTTTACATAACTCAAAATGATTCGCCAGCAAAACGGTCTTCGGTTAAAAGGAAGACTGGTTAATAGAAATTGGTTCTTTTGAGTGACACAATCCGCGTTTGTCGTCATCCATCCGTGTCGATGAACAATGAAAAAATTTGTCGTGAAATTTATAGTGAAGATATGATAGCAGTTTGTGAAAAAAACTGTGGGTCTACGGAGCGGGAACTTTTCGGATTTGAACTCAGCATGTTCGAAAGTGTTAGTTCCGTACTAACTGTTAGTTCCGTACTTAAATAATTACATCTTGTAAATAAGTAAATAAGTAAATAAGTATATTTTGTAAATAAGTATAATTTAGTTTATTAGTTCCTTCTTTTATAATGCATTTATTTTCCGCACGGCCCTTTGAAAATCACCTATGTGAAAGGTTACCGTGTTTAAAGATCAATAATAATAATAATAATAATAATAATAAAAATATTTCAGTTCCAAGACATGGGAAATAAAAGTGAACGATATCGGGATGCAGCAAACGGCCTATTATTTTCCCCCAGTTGGTTAGCACTATTTTCCATCCAGCAAACTGACCTGACGTCATTTTCGGAAGATGGAAGAGGTGTTAAGTTGCTATGTAACTAACCCAAACCCTACCCCTACTCTAACCCCTAACCCTTATAACCCTAACCCTAACCCTAACCCTAACCCTAACCCTAACCCTAACCCTAACCCTAACCGAATTAATAAAAAAATAAAAAAGAAACGACTTTAGAAAATCGACAGGGCGGTTTCTGGATGGAAAATAGTTGGTGTCGATGACTTCTTCGATATTCATCACGTGACATGCTATTTAATGCTGTTCGCGCCAAAAATGCAAAATGGCGACATCTATTATTAAAACAAAATGAAGTTCTGTACGATGTGGCAATGTTGATAGGGTTTCTGGATACATCTATTTCAATTAAGGTTGTCCCCGAGCAAAGCGGAAAAGTCGAATACGAGCGCGAAAGGCTGCTGGGAATCGCTATGAAAATTCATTAATTTTTTAGGAATTCCCAGCAGCCTTTCGCGATCGTATTCGACTACTTTTCCGCTTTGCTCGTGGACAACGTTAATTGAAATAGCTGTATACAATATATGTAGAAAGTTAAAGCACCTCAGCAACACCACAAATCTGCGGATGGTATATTAATTTAAGTGACTTAAGACTTAAGTTATGTATGTAGTCATTAATAAATTATACATATACATGCCACATCTGTTCTAGAACATTTGGAACACTGTTCTGGAACGATATGAAATGGAGTGCACACGGTGTTCTGGAACAATGTTTAGTTTATTATATATGCATGCAACCATGCATTACTATATTCATTAGTTATTCGCATACTGATAAATCGTATAATGATTTGATGTTATTTGTATATCTAAGTATGCTTTTGCAACGTTTCTACTCGTTGATTTTGCCCAACCCTGGCATTCAAATATTCAAATTAACCCTTCAAAATAACACTCTATGCAGTGTGCATTGGGTATACAAAATCTGTCGCTTCCATGTGAAAATGGGCAGTGTCACGTGTCTGTTCTGGCTGCCCCTACTCGAAAATCGGGGTAGTCAGAACAGTTCAGAACAGTCATTTGACTGTCTTCTGTTCCATTCCATTAGTGTTCCGAAAATCCGGAGTACTCCGAACAGTAAATGGAGCAGCTTGCACAGTTGAAATTCAAATCGCTATCTAATCTTATCCAAATAATACCATCACAGTTTACTGTACAGTATCAATACTTTATAATGTGATGTAGTTTTGACATGCATTCTGATTCAGTATATAAGAATTACTTTTTTCTCAGCATAGATCTGAGGAATAATCACCTTCCAGAAATGAAAAAAGTCATAGATTAGGGTACTTTGTGCTTCGAAGTATACAACCAAATATTAAACAGAACTTGCATTATGAGTATCATTATCGGTATCACATCGAAAATATCGATGGAAAAAATACTCATTATCGTATCGATTCTAATTAAAATCCCAGTAGCCCACCACTACATTGCAGACACCACGTTCGCAAGGCAAATTTCAGTAAGGTTGACGCATACGCAGCCGTTTTCCCGCGGTGTTGTCAAGTGGAGTACATGATGAAAATTCCAATAGTAATAGTAATTTCCTTTTAATAGTAATACTAGTTGAATAGTAATTTCCAATCATCTGCCCTCCCCCCCCCCCCCAACTTGGGGTTTGAAAACTTGAGTGTGTTCTATATTGAAATACCTCGTATAAACCATATTATTATGCTAATCGATCTTAACATGAACCTTATATAATTTCTATGCTAATTAGCTTAATTAACACAAAGCTCTATCATTTGATAATTTCTAGCATATTGTATTTATCCACAAGTGAGACAGTGATTGTCGTAATATATACGAAAGACGCATGGTGTTATGAGTATATAATTTATTAAGAAGCCAGATAATATTCAAACTTTAGCATCTTTTAAAATGCTGACCTTATCATTTTGAAGCCTTGTTCGACATTCCCTTCTCCCAATCTCCCTGAGAATCTCCCAATCTCCCTGAGACAGTGATTGTCGTAATATATACGAAAGACGCATGGTGTTATGAGTATATAATTTATTAAGAAGCCAGATAATATTCAAACTTTAGCATCTTTTAAAATGCTGACCTTATCATTTTGAAGCCTTGTTCGACATTCCCTTCTCCCAATCTCCCTGAGAATCTCCCAATCTCCCTGAGACAGTGATTGTCGTAATATATACGAAAGACGCATGGTGTTATGAGTATATAATTTATTAAGAAGCCAGATAATATTCAAACTTTAGCATCTTTTAAAATGCTGACCTTATCATTTTGAAGCCTTGTTCGACATTCCCTTCTCCCAATCTCCCTGAGAATCTCCCAATCTCCCTGAGACAGTGATTGTCGTAATATATACGAAAGACGCATGGTGTTATGAGTATATAATTTATTAAGAAGCCAGATAATATTCAAACTTTAGCATCTTTTAAAATGCTGACCTTATCATTTTGAAGCCTTGTTCGACATTCCCTTCTCCCAATCTCCCTGAGAATCTCCCAATCTCCCTGAGACAGTGATTGTCGTAATATATACGAAAGACGCATGGTGTTATGAGTATATAATTTATTAAGAAGCCAGATAATATTCAAACTTTAGCATCTTTTAAAATGCTGACCTTATCATTTTGAAGCCTTGTTCGACATTCCCTTCTCCCAATCTCCCTGAGAATCTCCCAATCTCCCTGAGACAGTGATTGTCGTAATATATACGAAAGACGCATGGTGTTATGAGTATATAATTTATTAAGAAGCCAGATAATATTCAAACTTTAGCATCTTTTAAAATGCTGATCTTATCATTTTGAAGCCTTGTTCGACATTCCCTTCTCCCAATCCCCCTCCCCCCTTCCTTCCCTCCCCCTTTACAGTATATTAGCCGGCTTGCGAAAAATGATAAACATTTAAATTGATCATAATATTAATTAAATTTATAGTATCTTAACATTCACTTTATCATCTGGTGTGGACGTGGATGCCATACTATATAACATAGCTCTTCTGCACTAAAGTGCAGGCAAGCTAATGACAAAAAAACAACAAAAATATTTTGAAACAATTTTAGTGTATTTCAGCTCCCAAACAGTATTTCTACAAAACAGTATTCACACGCTTTAGGTAATTTTATCATTTTTATTCATTAGAAATAGCTTTAGAATGCTATAATAAGGATGCTATAATAAGGACCTTGGTCAAAATATTTAATGCAACATTATCCTTGACTCTGACTGTGCGGTACAGCAAACTTATGTTGCATTTGACAATATAGATAACTTACATGAAGTACATCATGCGAATGACTTCTGAAGGTGTACTACACTGCAAAAACGCCTAGCCTGTAACACTGTTGTTGAAAACAGGCCTGAACAATATTTTACTGCCCATATTGTTCCTGGTTGTTATTTGTTAACAATATTGTTCAGCATTATTCAGGTGAAAACAGGCCGGAAGAATATTTTTAAGTTTTTTAAGTTTAGATATAGGTAATGAGAACCATATTGGTGTCCTAGTAATAAATTTATGCCACAATAGTCCCTAAATGTTAAATAAAAATGTAGTGTGAAATATGATAGGGTTACAACCCAATAACGTATTGCTGATAACGGTTGAATATTGTTGACAAGTGTGAACAATGTGGGCCGCACAACATTGTTCAATCCTGTTAAACAGCAGGCTCATAATTTTTACGCGTGTACACGGCCAAAAACGATCGGGTTGTTTCATTCATTTCATTTCATTTTATTTGCCCATATGGAAAAGTTAATATTTACAATCTTCAAAGTATACAATATGACGGGCTAGGAGCCTTCATGGGTTGTTGCAATGTTGATGAAAACAGAATCTGATTGAACAATGTTTTGCTGCCCACTGCGGCACATTGTTCACAGTTGTCAACAATATTGAACAATATTGTTACATCCGATTCAGGATTGTTGACAAGTGTGAACAACGTGGGCAGCAAAACATTGTTCAATCCTGTTAAACAGGGGACTCAGCGTTATTACGCGTGGAGTGTCCCTATATGTCGTGTGTCGTGGGTTAAAAGTCGTGTGTCGTGGGTAAAGTCGTGGGTAAAGTCCTGGGTAAAGTCGTGGGTAAAGTCGTGGGTAAAGTCGTGGGTCATAAAATGTGCTAAAAACGCATTTTTTCACGAAGATATTATTTTTATTTTTAATATTTTTTTCGTACTTTTTCCGTTTACGCATTAGATAAATACAGGAAAATTTAACGCAACAAATCTCCAGTAATAAAATAATTTCATATATTGCTGTTATCTATAGTATAACAAGTAAATGTTTGATTTTGTTTCCGTTTCGTATAGTCTAATAAGCCTATAGAGTATAAATGTATTGTTTGATGATAAAATGTCTTAAGTTATAGGATATAGGTTTATCAGTTAGCTTTGGAAGTGTTATAGTCCCTATCATGAACGTCGCGAATAACTATGTCGATTGCATATGTCTGATACAAACATATTGAGCTATAAATTTTACGCTGCAGTGCCTGTATAATTAGTGGCTAACGCTCGAGCCTCAAATTTTGCTATTTTATCTCCTAGACCTAGTATATGTTCGTGGACAAACATTTCATGTGTATGTGGCGTTCGAAAATATTCCATAAATTGCTACGATTTGGGATTCAGTTCCCGATTGAAAACCGAAATGATTTGTGCGATGTCGGGCTAATTGCCAACCGAGCGCGCTAGCCGCTGTTATTTCGACAGAATATGATACCTCTACACTTTTCAGCCGTAATTTTCAGCGCGCATTGTAATCATATACATATCGTTTAATTTAGCTTCAAAAACCTGATAAAAAACATGTTATTCGTGTTGGTTCCCGCGAAGCGCAATGGTGTCATAGTTGCCAGAGGCAGAGCACATGCAAAGCCGCCTCGGTATAAATCATGTATGTAACGGGAAATCTTGCTCAGTATTTCAGTCTAAATAAGTCAACCTTTTTTCTTTGATATTAATGTACGCAACATGCTGCGCATTTTACATTTAACAAAATAAGTTTTTGAAGCTAAATTAAACGATATGTATATGATTACAATCCGCGCATTATGTATTACGGCTGAAAAGTGTAGACAAATCATTTCGGTTTTCAATCGCGAAATCCCAAATCGTAGCAATTTAAGGAATATTTCCGAACGCCACATACACATGAAATGTTTGTCTACTTTTAAGGACCACGAACATATACTAGGTGTAGGAGATAAAATAGCAAAATTTGAGGCTCGGGCGTTGGCCACGTAGAATTTATAGCTCAATATGTTTGCATCAGACATATGCAATCGACATAGTTATTCGCGACGTTCATGATAGGGACTATAACACTTCCAAAGCTAATAAACCTATATCCTAATATCCTATAACTTAGGACATTTTATCATCAAACAATACATTTATAGACTTATTATAAGACTATACGAAACTGAAAACATTTACTTGTTATACTATAGATAACAGCAAGATAAGAAATTGTTTTATTACTGGAGATTTGTTGCGTTAAATTTTCCTGTATTTATCTAGCGCATAAAAGGAAAAAGTACGAAAAAAATATTAAAAATAAAAATATGAAAAAATGCGTTTTTAGCACATTTTATGACCCACGACTTTACCCACGACTTTACCCACGACTTTACCCACGACACACGATTTTTAACCCACGACACACGACATATAGGGACACTCTTACGCGTGTAGAGGCCTGGCTGGGGACGAGTTTGAGTTTTGGTCGTGTGTCGTGGTTAAAAAGTCGTGCGTCGTGGGTAAAAAGTGCGTCGTGCGTAAAAGTCGTGGGTCGAAAAATGCTCTAAATTTCCATTTTTCGCTCAGACACTGCTTTTGCTAAAATAATTTCTGTTTTAGCAAAATGCGTGCAAGCGATCAAATGCCCAACTGAATATTTAACCGAAATTCTTCATATTATGCGTTCGAACTTCGAACTAAAGTCCAGAACGCAGGCTACGCAGCAGGATACGCAGGCAGAACGCAGACTACGCAACAGCATTTCTTATATTGGCATCATCTTATTATATGTATATACGTATATATTCTGGTTAGGTCTAATAAATAAACGTATAAAATTCACACTCAAAATAATCAGCTCTTTATGTAACAGTTACCGCTTCGGAAACATGTTTTACAACTGGTGAACTTCTTGTCAGATTCAATAACACTCACACCAAATTACGGTTCTCGCAGGGGGTAAAACCTTTCTTTTTCTGCCGACTGCCTAAGGGAAAAGATGCACTAAGTGCAAGTCAAATTTGAAAATCAAAATGGTAATTCGCGCAAAAGACATGAATTTACTCAACATTCGTTTACTCCACATTTTCATGTAAACCTTCACTGCATTATCAAAAAACAGCCACACACGCAAACTTGAACTCCCAAAGGAAGCAAAAAATTGTTCGAGTTAGCTAAAGCTAGATCAGTAATGATCGACGCAACGTGTTGACTCTCGCCTTCGGCTCGAGTTTGTGATAACTGATCATGTGACCGACTCGGTATAGTCAAATTTGGCGCGCGTTGTCTGTTTGTGATACGGACTAGTCTAATATGAATCAAATTGAGTCATTAATATATTTAAATGAAATTGTATTACAATGATACTATTCCAAATAAATAGCATGCATGGCTTGAAAAACAGTTCATCTGAACAAATGTCATCGATTTATCAATTTGGACATGACACTAAGGTTACCAACACCTTCACCTCTAATCCTTTCACACATCGTGCGGATCCTCATGAGCTCACGACACATCGTATTTCATAATATTATTAGTGATAAAGACAGTCTGACGTTAGTATTTAGTTTAGCTAGCTTTATTTGTGACATTTATAAAGTTTAACTATTCTATTTCATTACTTTCAAAGCAAAAATAAGTTCATTTGTCATACGTTCACTTGTCATAAGTTCATTTATCAACCATATCCGCGTTTTATCCTTTTGGATAAAACGCGGATATGACTTATAAAGGGCTAAAAAACGTTTTCTGAACCATATCCGCGTTTTATCCTTTTAGATAAAACGCGGATATGACTTATAAAGGGCTAAAAAACGTTTTCTAAACGATATCCGCGTTTTATCCTTTTAGATAAAACGCGGATATGACTTATAAAGGGCTAAAAAACGTTTTCTGAACCATATCCGCGTTTTATCCTTTTAGATAAAGTTTATCCCCAGTTTGTTGGGCAAACAAAGCCAGTCGGGCAATATTCGCTTCACAGTCGGGCAATATTGGCTTATTGTAAAATAAATGGGACAAATTCTGTCAATTCCGTGGAAATTCATAAAATTTTGTGGCAAATTTTGTGATTTGTGGAGAATTTGTTTGATGTTCGAAAATTTTGGTATGTCCGAAAAATGGTACACTGACGAAATTTTTGGAAGAGAGGGTTGGGGGAGGTCGCCAAAATAAATGTGTTCCAGAAAAAATTTTTTCGGCAGTGGTCGGGCACATTCCGAAAAAGTCGGGCAAATTTATTTCCGCTCCCCTAATTTTTTCCTTCCGGTACGCCCATGTGTCTTGCGTATCGTATAAGCCGTAATTTTAGCTGCTTTGAATTGATTTCTGCCCTACTTGTTTTAAAGCTGGTTTCTTTCTCCTTTTAATAAACTATGGAGTTTACTTCGTGTGTGTATTTCAAAACGTTCAAGACTTGCCAGCCTTAGAAAATTATTATGTAATATTTCAAATCCGACTATGAGGACTGGACTAGATTTATCTAGATTTCAAGTCCTCGCATTTTGGCTTGAACAAGAGATTGTGATTTATTTTGTATTAAACTGTTTGATATGATTTATTGTGCCGTGTATTTATTTCAAAACAAAGTAAGGCAATCCCCGACAATATTAATCTTTAAGTGGAGTTTTTCGTCCAGTGGAATGTGTGTCATTCGCTACTCTTCTGAAACGAATTTATAACTTGATCAAGTAGAGCAGAAATCAATTCAAAGTAGCTACGGCTTATACGCAAGACATATAACGCTTGTTGAACAGATTATTAATATGAACTTTGTAAATATTCAGTTGGGCATTTGATCGCTTAGACGCGTTTTGCTGCTAAAACAAGAAATGATTTTAGCAAAAGCGAAAAAATGGAAATTTAGAGCATTTTTCGACCCACGACTTTTACGCACGACGCACGACTTTTTACCCGCGACGCACGACTTTTTACCCACGACGTACGACCTTTTACCTACGACGCACGACACACGACCAAAACTCAAACTCGAATTTACTTCATGTCATATAACAAGGTATGTATTTAAACCATATGCATATCATATTTCAGCCATGTATGGGATTCATATGGCATAGTACAAAACATGGACTGGACCCATGGACTGGACCCAAAATTGGACTCAAAATTGGACTCAAAATTGGACCCAAAATTGGATTCAAAATTTTAGCCAAAATTTTGTCCCAAAATCCATTATTTTATCGGAGAGAAACAACCCTCAGAATATCGTGCTATGATTTAATTTGTATAGGCAAAAAACTTCACGTTCCATCACTTTTCCTTGACCTATCTAATATCTAGCTATTTGTCTTCCAAAATTCTATATTCTATTTTCTAAACGTTATCTAGGGTATCTCGTAAATAATAAACCTTTGTGAAATATCTTTGCGCAATGGTCACAAATACATCACATCGATATAAATCATTCCATCAATATATACATCAATATATAGTTATTTT
>CACRXK020009613.1:0-18866 GCA_902702795.2 Paramuricea clavata
TGCAGGGGATGTTTAAGCGATAAATAGTACTGTATTATTTAAAATAAAGCTTTTGATATAAACGTTTAGTTGCTTTCTTGCGATATACGAAATCCATGCGGCTGGTGGTCCGTTATTTAGAAATAGACCTAAGTACATGTGTTCGAAGCTTTCAACACGACACTGAGACTGAAAGACCTGAAAATATAGCTAAACTACAAATTTAACGAACAGAAAATATTTGCGTAGCAGCGTTAGACTAGGAAGCTATTTTGGTTGGTTTAAAACAAACGAGCGTAGTCAGCGTCTATGAGGATGATTGTGTGACATATTTGCAGCCTTGCAGTGTTTCCGTGTGTGAGCGACAGTGTCGAAACAACATGCTGCGCACATTTAACAAAATACAGCAATTTTGATTTTTATCAAGTTTTTGAAGCTAAATTAAACGATATGTATATGATTACAATGCGCGCATTATGTATTACGGCTGAAAAGTGTAGAGGTATCATATTCTGTCAAAATAACAGCGGCTAGCGCGCTCGGTTGGCAAATAGCCCGACATCGCACAAATCATTTCGGTTTTCAATCGCAAAATCCCAAATCGTAGCAATTTATGGAATATTTCCGAACGCCACATAAACATGAAATGTTTGTCTATCTTTAAGGGCCACGAACATATACTAGGAGATAAAACTGATAGAAAAATTTGAGGTTCGAGCGTTGGCCACCGACAGCGTAGAATTTATAGCTCAATCAATATGTTTGTATCAGACATATGCAATCGACATAGTTACATTCGCGACGTTCATGATAGGGACTATCACACTTCCAAAGCTAATAAACCTATATCCTATAACTTAAGACATTTTATCATCAAACAATACATCTATAGACTTATTAGACTATACGAAACGGAAACATTTCAGTACTTGTTATACTATATAGATAACAGCAAGATAAGAAAACAGCATGTATTTTACTTTATTACTGCATGGAGATTTGTTGCGTTAAATTTTCCTGTATTTATCTAGCGCATAAATGGAAAAAAGTATTAAAAATAAAAATAATATTTTCGTGAAAAAAAGTGCGTTTTCGGCACATTTTATGACCCACGACTTTACCAACGACTTTACTCACGACACACGACTTTTAACCCACGACACACGACATATAGGGACACTCCTTCGATTATATAGGATCACTATTCAAACTAGAATAACTATAGATGTATAAATCTTCAAACTAGAATAACTATAGATGATGTTGAAATTATGTTAGCCTAATACACTTACATTCCTTGACGCAGTTCTTGCTACATAACACACCAAAATCCACCCGAAATGTTGACCACATGCAACAGGGATAGATTCAACCATTATACACAATCGGAAAAGATTTTATTGAATAATTGAATTAATATCTAAAGTATTTAAGCGAGCCTTTTGTGAAACAGAACATTATGTATACACAGTGTATGGCGCAAACACGTGAAAGTTGGATATGATTTGACCATAATATACTTTAAATAATTCAATAACCCATAATTTCAACATCTATAGTTATTCTAATTTGAATAGTGATCCTATATAATCGAAGAGATCTTTTGAAACACCGGATTTATGAAATAGTACAACAGGAATTTGAATCTGTTTTCTGACTAGTAATGATTCGGGATCATGGGAAACGCACAAATACACAGACGCACAAATACAAAGACGGATCACACAAATACACAGACGAAACCAGGAGAACACGCTCTTGAATACAAAATAAGTTTTCTGGATTGTTCCTATCGTTGCTACCATCTTTCCATTTCCAGTGCCTTAGTGCAGAGTGACAATTGGGGCATGTTATTTGACCAAAGTTGTTTGTATGAAACAGTGGGTTCCACAAGATGACTGAAGGAATAACGTTGTTTATCCAGTTATGTTTGAAAAAAGGGCTACCTTCTGGGCAAATAAGAACTTGCGTTTCGTCTGGCTTTTTCTCGCAATTCTCAATGCATAACTTGATAAAATTTAACCCACGACTTTACTATGGGACCAGCACACGGCGAATTTGACAAATAGCACGTTAAAATACTGATAAAAACTCCCCACAAACAACAAGTCACTTTTGTTGCCATATTCGAATGACATCTAAAGCATGACTTAGTCGCGAGTGTATCACATGCAGGTGTGATTAAGAATCCAATACATAACTATTGTGTTTCGACACTGTCGCTCACACACGGAAACACTGCGGCAAGGCTGCACATATGTCATCCTCATAGACGCTGACTACGCTCGTTTGTTTGAAACCAACGAAAATAGCTTGCTAGCCTAACAATATTTTCAAGTCTTTCAGTCTCAGTGTCGTGTTGAAAGCTTCGAACACATGTAATTAGATCTATTTCTAAACAAATTAACGGACCACCAGCCTGGATTTCGTATATCGCAAGAAAGCAACTAAACGTTTATATCAAAAGTTTTATTTTAAATAATACAGTACTATTTATCGCTTAAACGTCCCCTGCACCGCAATAGTACCTACAGATGACTGATTGTTTATATAATGCTGGTTGCGCCGTACGCGCAAGTTTGATTTTTGTTCTGGCGCCTGGCGGATTGAATTGCAAATGATCCAAATGATCCACAAAAAGCAAATGATCCAAATGATCCACAAAAAGCAAATGATCCAAATGATCCACAAAAAGCAAATGATCCAAATGATCCACAAAAAGCAAATGATCCAAATGATCCAAAAAGCAAATGATCCAAATGATCCACAAAAAGCAAATGATCCAAATGATCCACAAAAAGCAAATGATCCAAATGATCCACAAAAAGCAAATGATCCAAATGATCCACAAAAAGCAAATGATCCAAATGATCTACACAAAAAAATGATCCAAATGATCCAAATGATCTACAAAAAGCAAATGATCCGAATGATCTACAAAAAGGAAACGATCCAAATGCACCGGCCAAAAAGCCTGACGATCCAAAACAAATAGGTAGCTAAAACTAGTATTATTTAAAAAACAAAGAACAAAGTGAAATGATTTAATTCCATTATTTGCTATTGGTGTGACGTCACTCTTGACTTGTGACGTCACCCGTGACTTGGTATATCGCGCATAAACCAATATTACCTCTGCAAACCCCCCCCCCCTCCCTGAAAAGACATGCAAAAAGCCCCCCTCCCTGAAAAGGCACTGCAAAATGCCCCCTTCCCCCACTGCCAAAAGCTGCCACGCCATGTATGATTTGTCATCAAAATGCTGACGCCATGGTCCTAGCCAGTGTGCTCATGAGAGGCATTTCCCCCCTGGACATCTGCCATTTTGAACATTATCAGGGGGTGAATGCCTAAGCACACTGACTAGGACCATGTCGTCAGCATTTTGATGAGAAATTATAGTTATGCCAAAATCATATGAAAATATGCTCTTTTTTATCTTGTAGAAAGAGGGGGAGTTAACAAAATACAGGAATGTGTGGTATGGTTGGAAAAAATATTACTTCAAGTTGGAGAGGAGTTATTTACATTATTTTGAATCAAAATATGTGAGTGTTGCATTTAGTGCATTAACATTTAATCTGAGTTGCACTCAATAAAATGTTTTTTATTCATTTTTCCATACTAGACAGCGAAACCTGTAGGCACCACAACTAGAGGTGAAATATCCGAAGTTACTTTCTCTAAAGACCATCCACTAATTGGGTTTGAAATTCACCTCAAATCTGGAGAAATTTGGTACTTGCAAGCAGCAAATCATGTATGTTAGAATAAAAACCTTTATTCTGGGTTGTTATTCAACTAATCAGTAATTGACATGTTCTTGGTTATTAATTAAACTGTTGTGATTAGACACTTTTGTAAATTGTTTAGGAGGAACGAATGGATTGGATGAGAACATTAAAACCTGATGCAATTATCGTTGACCCATTTAAAGTACAGTACATATTTCTTTTTTCAATGTGGAAAACGTATGAGTATTTGAATCAGTCAGTCCCCCAACCAAACCAGTTATCTGTTGCCAATGGTCAGTCAGATGATCAGACGAGTCAATTGTCTGATTGGCCAACTGACCAACCATTCAAATGATATAAATAACGTGACTGGTCTCAGTGAGATGGTTGATCAGTCAGTTTATTAATAAAAATGCTTTGTTTTAATTTAGAGCAATGCAGCACCTCTCAGTGGCCAGCAAGCTACTCCGAGTGCGCCGCCACAGGTAGAACAAAATCTGTTTCCAGCAAATTATGAAAGAATATACCCCCATCTACAAACTCAAAATACAAATGCTCCAGTTTGCCACGGTTCCTCTTGTCTATCAAATTCAATACCTCCACCAGCCTATGACGATATTAACTATAGATAATATATATTATGAATATAATACATGGATTACAGAATAGAGATCCTACAGAAGGTCGACTCAGCCAAAAAAGTATACCCACTGCCATGCTGTGATTTGCAATGATTTGTCATCAAAATGCACTCGCCATGATGTTCTATGCCATGGCATTTACAAGAGGCATCCACCACCTGAATGTCCACCATTTTGCATATTTTCAGGGGGGTGAATGCCTCTCGTAAGCACACTTGGCTATAGCCTGAACATTGCGACAGCCAACCTCATTCCCAGGGCTTTTCCCTTTTTGTCATTAGGTGCGACAGCATTGCACTGAAAACGCCAAAATCATAGGCAAAACCAAGGAAGTCAGCCTTCTGTAAAGTTTCTAATCTTTGACCAGTGTCCCATTCAAGTGGTCAAACATGGATGCGACTAAGTGTTGGTCTAAATAATTGAATCTGGATGTATTTACCAACTATTAGCTGAGTAAGCCAACATAATTATGGAATATATGTTTCATTGGTAACTAGATCAGAACATGTATTATTAATGTTTTTGTATATATAGTAAAAACGAATAAATGTTCAATATAAAATACAGAATATTTTCGGATTAAGCCAGGAAACATTTCCAGTGTATCTGTAATGCTGAAAATTGTAATGCTGATATTTTGGGGTCAATAAGGGGCAGGTCATTAATAATGGGAGGGGGGCATGGATGAGAAAAGGGGGGGGGGTGGCTTCAACTATTTTTGCCTGAATTGGGGGCAGCTATGAAGGTGGGGGCGTCTTGATAATAATGGTCTTGCGATTGGGGGAGGCTCTAAAAAATTTCAATATTTGGTATTTATCACCCACCGCTCCTCCCCCCTTACATTATCAATGGCCGGCCCCTAATTCATTGTTTGAAAATTATGTAACAAAACTAACAATCCTCCAGTCGCTGCATTTAAAATTTCACCCGCTTCATCGCTCTACACCTTCCGCTATATAAAATCCGCTCTCATAATGAGGAAATTACGAACTTGAAAGTGGAAACACTGCAAAGAAGGCAAGAAGCACAGTTTCTAGGATAAATATATTATTAATTAATGCCTTGAAAAAAGTAAAAGTGAGAAAATATTAACAATTTTTAAGCTGTATTTTTCGCATCCATTTTGTAAAAAAGGACTGGCACCTGCAGAAAACAGTCATGGCCGGCTTCAAAGTCGAAGGCGGCGAACTTATCGTTCAAGTTTATTTGTAGTTCAACGCTGTCACTATGGTCACTATGGCCTTTCCAGTTTCCAAACACCCGATGTAAATCACTGCGAAAAGAGTTAAAAAGAATTTGGATATGAGTTCGGAGATACGTTTGGTAAGCTTTATTTTAATAAACGCTACGGCTAACATTCCATTACATGTAAAAATTTACTACGTTTCTAGTATAATTTTGAGTATTGTGCTTTATACAGTGACTTTAACACTATACCATAGGCAGCCCAGATATGTGTGTTGACTTTATTCCAGTTTCTGAAAGTGAAATAGCTTTAAACACTTGCGCGTGGAAATTATCATGGTCGCGTGACGCTCGCGTGAGCATTGTCATGATGATACAATGAATCATTGTGATGACAATGCCCACACGAGCGTCAGGTGACCGTGATAATTTCCACGCGCAAGTGTTGAAAGCTATTTCACTTTCAGAAACTAGAATAAAATCAACACACATATCTGGGCTGCCTATGACTATACTAACGGAGTGGTTTGCTGCCGTAGCCACAGAATAGGAAGGTATACCAGAAGCACAGATGATAGATAATACCAGATGTATTCACTCTATCCCTATGATTTTCGTGTCCGCGATTTTCGCGAGGCTATCACGCCAGGTGACGTGTGTGACACTTACTGCCAAAATGGCGCTTACTGCCAAAATACGTGATTGCTCACATTCCATGGCGTGGATCATAGAGATTATAAATAACACTAGAGGAGGCATTGTAATCTTAATTCAGTAAAAAAGGGAACACAGCTATTGGGGGCAAATTCAAGTCCCGGATGTGTATTGACGTTCCCATTGGTGACGAGTTTCAAATCGGCCAATGAGAGCACGATTTTATATCCGGGACTTGAATTTGCCCCCCATTAGCTGTGTTCCCAATTTTTAACCTCGATGCCTCCTCTAGTGTTATTTATAATCTCTATTGTGTGGATTACAGTTACTGCCAAAATGACGGCCAACGCGTGCTCATATAAAGTGGGTGTAGGTAAAACATGGCCCTAGTCCATGGCCCAGTGTACGGCCCTACTGGCCACCTGTTTTTCCTTCAATTTAGATGTGTAAATTATGTCAAAATTATTTTAACGTGTTGAGTTCATATATGTTTCATATATATTATATAATATTGATTTGAGCTATTACTGTAAAATACGAAATAAGTTTTGACCAGTCACCAGTGCGTTTTACGATTAGTACATAATATGGACTATTACATAAAGTACGAACAACGTTGTTTAGAAACAACACATGTTCACGTGAGAGAATCAATGTCGGCCGCATGGCGCACAACTACATTGTTTTGTGGGGTGAGTTTTTATCGGGTTTTTTTTAGCTTTTTGGGGGGTCAGGGGCGGATTTAGACCGTTGCAACTGTAGCATATGCTACGGTCAGATTTTCCATAGGCCAGTTCTAACATGGATCATAAAATCAATTTAAAATATAATTTAGCAATATTTTGTTTACTTTCCTTGTTTATATTTCAAGGATTTATTTTGATTTGGTTATGTTTAAAACATTTTATTTTGACAAATTGATGACATTGATACATAACGTTAATTGTTTTAAGAATTCCCGCCCGAAAATACGCTTGTAATTGCCCGTTTGCGGGTCATTATGCAATAGACTATAGCCTAGAAAATAGCATCCTTCAGGAATACACCGTAACGTGTTGCCCATATATGATCAATTTTCGCTACGGTCAGATTCATTAAGGTCGAATCTGACCGTAGCGAAAATCGGCATATGCTACGGTGGCATGAAATTTGCTACTGCTCCAGAACGATGGAATATCTGATATTTGTGTTTGGCTCATCAACAACATGCTATTGGGAACCCACAGTGCGGTTGTGCGCATATTTTCGAAATGAAAGCCGTCGTAAAGCTAAAGAATATATACGAGTCGAGGTAGAAATAAAATCAGATAGTTAAACGAATCATTTCCAGTCAGGTAAGCCTTATGAATAATAAGAGATTACTGTATAGTGTTCGCTATTAACTTCGCTTTGTTTGTGCGCGTATGTACAGTATACCTGCATGTATTGGAATTAATACGCGAATTATGATACGCGCGTATATATATCGTGCCATAGCGCCCTAATATTTGTTTGTAATGCGTATTCGTATGATACGCGCGTTCATATGATACGCGTATTCGTATGATACATTATGTTCATTATGATACACGCGTTGGCAGATGATACGCGTATTTCGGTATTCAATTGATAATGATAATAATGATATGCGTATGATACGAGTATCATACCGGTATCGTATGTTAAGATATACGCGAGCGATACTTTACTTTTTGAGATCTTTCTTATTTTTGCTTGGAAAATGAGTACATTACAATGAGGACAAATTTAATGGTCACACGCAGTGCTCAGAACGCAGGAAATGGCATTTCCGGGCTTCAAATTTCAAAAATTTTCCGGGGGGCATGCCCCCGGACCTCCCTAGCTATACGAGGTCTGTGAAAATGCTACGGTCAGAATTTTGGCTGAATCCGCCCCTGGGGGTATATTATAGGGGGTACGCATCTCCGAAAACCGCGCTGTTTTTCAAATTTTAACCGCAAGACTTGAAAACAAGTCAAAAAGTTTCCAAAGTTGCAAAATTATGCGGATTCCGAATCCGTAGTCCCAGAGGTCTATGTCAACAACCCTGAAAGTTTTTTTTAATTAAACCTCTAGTTATAGAACAAAGATGAGAGTTATTAAATATAATATTTGACATTTGTTATGAAGTGTCATCAGTTGCAATTGAGATTTAGATTGTTTTTAAAAATTGTGAAGAATTTGATAGATTTGAAATTAATATGCACTTATCATCGGCTTCTCCGGGGTTCGACCTTTCGACCCCCAGGACACCCCAGGGAACAGCAGGGGGGGGGATTTGTTGTCTTTTGTAAAAAATAGTGTCCGTCGGGGAAGGGGAATTGTTTGGGTTTGGTAACAGGCACAGTTAACCCCTGGGATAAACCCGTGGGATTTTGTTTCACATACCGATATGGTCGACCAGTGGTATCTAAAAATTGTTCAGTTTGAATAGTATAGACTTCATCTTACCCTAATTATTTATAATTCAGCGCATGCGCAAATAAAGTTTTTCTAGCGTGCATGCTTTAATGCTTTACGCTTGAACCTGATAATTTTGGACGTTTATATGCAGATTTGTGGGTGGAAAGGGGCTGTAACATGATTTTTGGTGATTAGCATATCCGAAAATTATTGCTGACCGAGGAAATAATTAAAATTAAACAAAAAAACAGGTGGGCCAAGGGTAGGGCCATACCGGGCCATGGACTAGGGCCATGTTTTACCTACATCCATAAAAAGTCGCGGACACAATTTTGGCTGAGTGAGACATCTGGTATTATCTATCATCTGTGCGAGAAGTCTCACTCAAGCAAGTATTTGTCTGCGTTTTTACAAGCGATTCGTCATCAATCGTGCCATCCTGGCTAGTACAACCGGCACTTTGTACCTACCAAAACCTGATAAAAACTTCCGGCTGTACTAGCCAGGATGGCGTGGATTGGCGTGAGCAAGTTAAAATTTTCGTGGATGTAAAACAACAAAGGCACCGACTCAAGTTACACTTCTGCTATACTTTCCTATTTTGTGCCGTAGCGTACTAACTACGGACCACTACATTTAAATTCACTACATTTAAATTCACTACATTTAAATTCACTACATTCCTTTAGGCCGCATTTACGTTTGGCACTGATGCAAAATATGTAATTTACGGCAATTAGTGCGAGCAACTCAGAGGACTTTGACTACATTAGCACAGAATACAAACCCATTCAGAAAGTCATCTCTATTAATTGTTTTTTGCGTGGGCATCTTTGCTGAGTTTGTTCCCTTCTTTTAACAATTCTTTTGCTTTTTTCTCTAAAAGCTTTTGACATTTACCAAATCTTGCAAAAATGAAATATATTTGCAAGAAATGTTTTCAATTTCGCTGTTGTCATGCAGTCGTTATAATGCATATTTTAAATTGGACCAATAAAATGTTCGCTATTCATGACAGTCCGCTATATTTTGAGACCAATGAGGATGACCGCTTATGCACAGTAACCCATGCCCGCAATCATTGATGAACTTTAGACTTCGCTAATGCTTTCCTTTCCCCAGGGGTAAAACAGTGAACTCAATCTATTTACCTGGAATGATAACATTCAGTCATAGAGTCACAGAATAGGAAGTTATACCAGAAGCGTAACTCGAGCAAGTATTTGTCCGCATTTTTACAAGCGATTCGTCATCAATCACGCCATCCTGGCTAGTACAACCGGCACTTTGTACCTACCAAATCCTGATAAAAACTTCCGGCTGTACTAGCCAGGATGGCGTGGCCTGACGTGAGCGAGTTAAAATTTTCGTGGATGTCAAACAATAAGGGAAACGACTAGAGTTACGCTTCTGGTATAACTTCCTATTCTGTGATAGAGTGAAGCCTCGCGTGAGCAACATGTGAGCAGTGGCGTCAGCCCTCCACGCCATTTCCACGCCATATAGTATGTCAGTTTCAGTCTCTTTATACGCCATCACCGCGCGGTCTGATCGCCACACCATATAGTATGTCAGTTTCAGCCCCCTTATATGCCATCACTGTGCGGTTTATCACGAATCAGCGCACGTCAAGTGGCGTTGGCATTGGCTTCACGTTTCTCCCGCATGTTATCATTCCAGATAAAAGACATGGAGTTCACTGGGGTAAATAGGCGGGTGGAATTAGTACCCTTGTCAGGGGCTTACGCCCAGAACGGCGCTCGGAAATACATAAGCCTATTCAGGTTTAATCGCATGAATAAAAGAGCATACCTGTATAAAAAATTGTCAAATTACTAATTAGTCATATCACTTCTATTCTGACACCCTGTACAGTAGTTAATATATAAGCATCTATCACGACCACATATCATATACGTTTTGACAATTTTTGAAGAGACCGTCAATATTTCTCAAAATAGTTGTTATGAGGATTTGTATAATATATAAACAACTGTAAACATTTCGTTTACTATTTTACTAATTTGAAATACTGAAATATAAAAATTATTATAAACTGTCAGCAGGGGCGGTGACCTCTTTGAATGAGGGTCCCAAGGGTCCTATCTTTCGTTTCCCAAAATTGTTGGTGAGCAGCAACCTCGTCCCCAGGGCCTATTGAGGAAGGAGGCCTTAGCTGCCCTTCGCATCTTTCCTCAAAAGGCCCTGGGGACGAGGTTGGATGAGCAGCTGCTCAAGATCAAAAAAAATTTTCCGCACAACATATTTCTCAATCTTATTTTATGTTCAACTACCATTGTTCATTCCATTTTCCCTAATTTTTTTGTAAATTTCTTTACTTTTAGCTATCATTCTTAATTTTTAATTGATGTCACTCAAATATTTCATTTTATTTCTTCCTATCCAAATCCATGTTTTTTTGCCGACAGGGATCCAATATTTTGCTGACTACCAGTCAGGGCCGATAGGGTGTTTCACTACCCACTACCCCCCCCCCCCCTTTAGCGCCAGCCCTGACTGTCATTCTACATTTTACATTAAGAGGGTCTAGATGGGGGGATCTGACAATCAGTAAACGGTAAAAATTTTTGTATTTTAACTGTAAAATTTTGGTAATTTTAATGGTAAATCTTCGAAAAGTGTTCTGAAACGATAAGCAGTATTTTTTTCCTCGCGCTTCACTGTAAATTTTTAGTGTTTTCATGACTGACGGTAACTGTGAAATTGAGTGAATCACGACTCACAATATGTCATCAACACCCTCCTTTAATACATTTAATACATAACCCTGTTGTTGGTTCCTGACACTTTAAAGTATTTATGTGTGGTATTTGTACGTTTGTAATTTAAATTTTTCTTTTTGTCATATCGAAATAAAAAAAAAAAAAAAAATTTTGCTAAAAGCTGTTGACTTGTCATAGAAAGAGACAATTACCAGGAGAATGGAAAATTGTATAACTAATCTACAAAACGCCCCCTCATAATAAGGCGTTTTGTCATCACTGAATTATAAGTAAACTGGAATGATAACTCAGGGGGGGGGGGATTGAAGCCATGCTTTGTAGGTAGTGCCAGTCCCTTGTTGCAAATTGTTTTTGAAAAATGCACTTTTTATATCGACAAATTTTACCCCTTTAATTTTTCATCTTAGAGCATACTGTCAGTAAGACCGTTATTCTTTTCACTCAAGTACTTACAATAAACAAACATCATTAATTAAACTGCAAAAAATATTACAGGGCCAAAACAAAATTTGTCAAAAAATGGTCACCCAGTTTTGTTTGCGGTTCTTGAGGGGGGGGCCGGGGGGGGGGGTTAATAGGGGTATACAAATCCGCCGATCCGCCCAAATTTGAAGCAAAATCCACCGATTCGACAATGGTCTTGTCTAAATTTGGATTCGCTAAAAGCTCTACTATGAAGTTACAATCCAGGATCCGAACTAAATTGCAAGCAAAATACACAATCCGAGCCAAAATATTAGATAATAAACTAATATCTTGTTTCACGGCAGGGGAATTGGCTTTATATAGGTCAGTGGGCAGGAGTCTCTATTATATTATGGCGTGTACGAATTCGGCACGCTAAAAACGCGTTCGGATTGTGCACGCATAAAGGTCCATACACACCGGACGCGATTCGACAACGCGACGCGATGTTTCGATTTCCATTGAACGATAACTTTGATCCTAGTTAAAAATTTTCCAAATATTTAGAAGCATTATAACATTTTGAGTTATTTGGTCTACATACCTTTCAAAATTTGCTCTCATTGGCTGCTTTATTAACTTTCAAAAACTAAAAAATCGCGTCGCGTTGTCGATTCGCGTCCGGTGTGTCTGGACCTTAAGACACAGTTACTGTGGGTTTTTACTGCAATGGATTTGTTAAGTGTGCAACTAAGTATCGTCCTACAATTAGAATTGTAAATATTTTAATCCGGAATAACCGTTTTAGCGCAAATTACTGGTATATCAATGACCTGTTTATGCACACATATATTATTTTCTGATTATGTTCTAGACTAGCTAGTGCTTGGCGGCCATTCACTTCTTAATAAAGCTGTCGATTGACTACTGGGTAGGGTGGGGCAACGATTTATTGCTATTCGTAGATTCATGTACGCGTAGCGTACCTATTTTTTCTCTTGTAGAAAGAGGGGGAGTTAACAAAATACAAGAATATGTTGCAGGGTTGGAAAAATTATCACTTCAAGTTGGAGAGCAGTTATTTACATTATTATAAAACAAAATATGTGAGTGTTGCAGCACATAATTATCATTTAGTGCATTAACATTTGATTTGCATTTGAGTTGCACTAAATAAAAATTTTTTTATTCATTTTTTTGTACTAGACAAGGGAACCTCTAGGCACCACAACTAGAGGTAAAATATCCAAAGTTACTGAGTCTAAAGACAATCCACTAATTGGATTTGAAATTCACCTCAAATCTGGAGAAATTTGGAAATTGAAAGCAGCAAATCATGTATGTTTGAGTAAAAACCTTTATTGTGAGTTGTTAATTCAACCAATCAGTAATTGACATGATCTTGGTTAAACTATTGTGATTAGACACTTTTGTAAATTGTTTAGGAGGAAAAAATAAATTGGATGACAGCATTAAAACCTGATTCCGTCGACCTATTCAAAGTACAGTACATTTCTTTTTTCATTGTGGAAAACGTATGAGTATTTGAATCAGTCAGTCGCATAGGGAGTGGAACCGGGAGAGCTAGAGGGACTAATTAAAGCCCTTTAACTTTGAGAAGTAGAAAAAAGAGGAGGATAAGCCTCTCCAAATATAAGGTTTATTATATAATAAGTGTTCATAATTCCCTGTTATGTGGCTTGAAACAGTTGTTATGGGGATTTAAAGATGATTTCCACTCCGTTCTGCGCATCAATTCTGGGACCCCCAGATATAAAGATTGTCCAAATTTTGCATCTTTCGGACTTTTTTAATTGAAACGTAGAGTTTATATTCATTTACAAGCATAGCAAACCAGAAAAGTGTTAGATATTCAGTTAGTATATCATATTTTACAAATATAGCAGTTCAAAACGTAAACAAAGCTCGCGCATGTGCAGAGGAGTGGACATCATCTTTAAATCAAGGTTTCTGCATTTCAAATCTTCCTTAAGGCCCGTTTACACTTGCAATTTCGGCTGCGATTTTATGTGCGATTTTCTTCTTCTGATGCATGTGAACGAGTGGATGAGTTATTAATGTTCAGTCGATACTACATCAGTGAGACATCTACTCAGAACAAACAACTTATTTACTCCTTCACATCCATCAGAGGAAGAAAATCGCACTAGAAATCGCAGCAAAAGTTGGAAGTGTAAACGGGCCTTTAGAATGCTGAAAATGTCTCCGCCCAACCAAACCAGTTTTCTGTTGCCAAAGGTCAGTCAGATGATCAGATGGTCAATCAGTCAGTCAAAATCGTCTGACTGGCTGACTGACTAACCATTCAAATGATTAACCTGACTGGTCTCAGTCACATGGTTGGTCAGTCAGTTTATTATAATATATTAAAAATGCTTTATGTTTTAATTTAGAGCAATGCAGCACCTCTCAGTGGCCAGCAAGCTAGTCCGAGTGTGCCACCACAGGAACAACCAGGACCTCCACCAGCCTATGAAGATATTAATTTTAGTTAATAGATATTATTGTATAAGAAACAAAATTTTTTGTATAAGAAGAAATTTTTGTACAGAAATTTTTGTACAGAAATTTTTGTATAAGAAGAAATTGGTGGGGTATTCTGCTTTTAACCCCCGATATCTTAAAGTTTGTTTGTCTTGTATTGTGTAAAGGGTCGCTGTAATTGGCGAAAGCTGTAGCGTATACCCAGCCATGTCAATGTATGTATAGCAAGTGATTTTAAGTTGATTTGGCAAAGCCTAATAAATAAATAAAATAAATAAATTATTACTTACAAAAGGCATTCACCACGTGATTGTCCACCATTTTGCATATTTTTAGGGGGGGAGGGGGGTGAATGCCTCTCATAAGCACAATGGCTAGCCTGAACATTGCGACAGCATTGTCAGCATTGCACCGAAAACGCCCAAAATCATAGGCAAAACCAAGGAGTCTCCCTTCTGTAAGGGTTCTAATCCTTGACCAGTGTCCCATTCAAGTGGCCAAACAAATATTTGTAGAATTGAATCTGGATGTATGCACGGACTGTATATTAGCTGAGTAAGCCAACTTTACTGAAGTTATTATATGGAATGTTTCATTGGCAACTAGATCAGAACATGTATTATCAATGTATTTTGTATATATAATTAACAATTATTGGATGAGGTTTTTGTGATATGCGGAATTATCAAGGTCGAGGTAAGCGTTATCAGCCGAGCCGAAGGCGAGGCTGATAACGCTTACCGAGACCTTGATAATTTTGCATATCGCAAAAACCGAATTCAATAATTGTTTTATTATACATTTGAAGAATAATAAACATAGTATTTTAAATAATAAAACAATTATTGAGTTCGGTTTTTGCGATATGCAAAATTATCAAGGTCTCGGTAAGCGTTATATTCAATATGATTTCTGGCAAAGCTGTTCAAGTAAAACGTTTCTATAAACAAGTCTCCGGAAGTCCAACAGTTAAATTAATTACAAATATAAAAGAAACATATTATCGTTAAGATGTTAACGTATTAAAATATTTACGTGTTAAAGTAAACATTACAATTATGAAATGTACATTCATTTGAAAATTGAAATGTACACTCATTTGAAATGTACACTCATTCAATTTCACGCAACCTAACACAAAATTCAGTTATCTGCTAGCAGATAACTGAGTTATCTGCTAGCAGATAACTGAATTTTGTGTAGGTTGCGTGATTGCGCGATTTAACTGTTAGCTCTTAGCCAATCAAATTGCTTTTACCAACTACAATGTATAATAAATATCGTTAGCGGAAACAAAGCAAAAAAATCAAATTATTGTTGTCAATATATATATATATATATATATATATATATATATATATATATATATATATATATATATATATATATATATATATATATATATATATATATTTATATATATATATATATATACGCATCAAACTAACGGCGACGGCCAAGTTGTATACTGGTCGTAAACAAAACAATTAAGAGTGAATGTCAGTAAAAATCAAACATATGAGACATTGCGCGGCCACGACTGAAAAATCGATTTTGCTCAAATTTTGCCCAGATATACCTTATTATATCGGAAAATGCACCATATATTTTTTTAGGTCAAATGCTTTTTTAACTTTGAGAAAATGCCGTTTTAACACGTCCACCCTAAATCGCCATTTTTCTGGGAAAATATGCGCTGATTTTACAGATAAATTTCACGACGACAACCGTTTCTAATCGATCTAAAACCCTAAAAATCTTGTTTCCGGTTATTCAAAGGACTGTGTACATGACTTACAGGAAATCTGAGTTACTTTTAGGAATAGAAATAAGCGTAGTTTTGGAGCACACTATCTTACTTCATTTACGATACCCTCTTAACAAAATCGATTTTCACCATGCGATAAAGCTCCAAATCGATCATGTTTCTACTAGTTGGCTCTTTAATAAGCAAGCTTTCAATTGACGTAAATACTTCTTTTGGCAAATGAATACGCGATAAACGACAGCGCGTTGAAATCTTCCGTTTTTGACGTCTTGCAAGTCAAACGCTGTTAATTTACATACCGTCGAAGTAAACAATTTAATCAAGTATTTTAAGTATTTTACCTTTTGAGAAGAAGATATATTCTTGAATGGAGACTTTTTACCTTGCTTAGTTTAAAATTGGTCCAAAAATCCCGAGATATTTGTAAAATATCATCATATACAGGTATTTTGAAATATAATATTGTTGTCAGTTGCGTGACAACTTCAGATCATTGTTCAATATTGTCTACTTTTAATAGCGCAAACATACAAATCGATGAGCTGTTTAGTGATTTTATATTTGTTACTAATTTTCCCAAAATTAGAACTTCAATTGACAATTGTTGTTTTGTTCCAGTTTGCATTGATCCATATAATGTACCATTTAGTATTTACATATCGACTATCGAGTATAAATGTTTACGAATACATAAGTTAATTATTAAGCAGCTGTTAATAGCGTGCGTGTGAAATGAACATTTATCCATACAAGGATTTGTTATTTTATTATATATTCTACCACCTCAAACTCAAATTATAGGCATATAGCAAATACTGTAGTTTAGAATAATGTGTGTTTACTTTGATGCACAGTTAAAATAATCAGTAAAATTACTTTATTTTGATACACTAATGTCTATTGATCTTATTATATTTCACAAGTACTAGTACCCAAAAATACAGCATTAAGTATTTTGGCCCAGTGCGACATCACAAATTATTATTGTCTCCCCATACGTCGCGTTTAAAGAAAATGAAAGCTTGTTGCTCGTTTAACGCCGGATTAACCACGTGCCAAATACGGCAAATGCCATGGGCCTCGCGCTTTAATACTGTGCTACGCCCATTTTTACGAGAACACGGCCATTTTCTATTGGGATACACCCATTTTAGGTGCCTCGCGAATTTAGGGACCTCGCGCATTTAGGGCCCCTAGGCTTGGCAGTTCGCCCTAGCACGGCCCCGGGAAAATATGCAATACTCGTGTTCATATAATCTTTAGTTGCGTTGAGCTGTTATATTATGATCCTGTTTATACCCACCAACTGCGCCAGGCAGGCCATTATCTCGTTTATAATTGATGCAAATAAATTGAAATATTGAAAAAAATTATTTAACACTTTTGTGTGTCTTTAAATTCAATGGTTTTCATAAAAAGAAGAAAGGGGGAGGTTTGGGGGCCTCGCGCTAAAATTTGCCACGGGCCTCGCGCGACGTTAATCCGGCCCTGGTCACTTGTCGGTAGTTCTTGCGGTTTTAATGCCAATTGACAAAGATCAAAAGAGGGCACTGATGACTCCCCCCGTCGGAGAAATACTGGCGCAGCCCAAACCAGCTCAGTGAAATATGGGGCCCCAGGGCCAATTATACCCTTGGGGCCCCGGTGAACCACAATTACCCCCCTCCGTCGACAAACTTTTTATCGCCTTGCAAATTTGTATTTGCCTGTCTTCCTTGAGCTGGGGTCGCGGAGAAAATTGCTCCCTTTGCCGCCTCCCTGCATGGGCGGCCCTGGCGCCGCCCTTGTCTTATCATAACTATCTACCCTAATTCAAGCTGATTGGCGCGGCTCGATGAATTAATTGCCGCTTTCAAACAGAGGTTTATTATTTTAAACCTCTAGAACCAGAGTACCTTTTGTCACTCTGAGGCCAGCGAAATAACCTCTTCCGCAACATGCACGTACGCGTCTACTATCGTCAAGAAACAATCAATACGTATAATCGTTGTGGTCTGTGGGATTTTAATTCAATAGTGTAAACCTTGCAGTTTTAGGGAAGCCTCACATATCGATTTTTCCACAAGAAACGTCATATGTTCATTTTGGGGGTGGGGGGTTTACAGCTGTGACGTTTCTCTGTAAATATCATGGAAAAGTTCAATAGTTTTTTCGAATACCTTAACATTTCGGAATCAACTTTGCAGAGTATAAAAAAGAAAACAACTTGAAAGAAAACGACTATTCAAATATAAGGGCTGGTAAACTAAAAATAAAAACTCCTTATATGGATAAACATTATAAACGTTCATCTCACATGTACACGCACGCTAACAGCTGCTTAATAATTAACTTACGTATTTGTAAACATCAGCCGATAAATAAAATGGTACATTAATATGGACAAAATGGATCAAAACCTCTGAAAACAGCAGTTGTAGTTCCAATTCTTTTGGGGAATTTAGTGGCAAATATAATCCTTAAATAGCTCATCGATTTGTATATGTTAGCGCTATTAAAAGTCAAACGGCCGGGTCGGCGGGTCGTAGATCACGTTGAATAATGATCTGAAGTTATCATGCAACCGTCAACAATGTCTCAAAATACTGGATGTTTGATGATTTTTTTACAAATATACTGGGATTTCTGGACCACTTTTAAACTTAGCAAAGTGAAAAGTCCCCATTCAAGAAAATGTTTTTTCTCAAAAGGTAAAATACTTAGAATACTCGATTAAATTGTTTACTTCGACGGTGTATAAATTAACAGCGTTTGACTTGCAAGACGTCAAAAACGGAAGATTTCAACGCGCTGTCGTTTATCGCGTATTCATTTGCCAAAAGAAGTATTTACGTCAATTGAAAGCTTC